>PVIJ01022834.1:0-15361 GCA_004024925.1 Scalopus aquaticus
CCCCCCCCCCCCCCCCCCCCCCCCCCCCCCCCCCCCCCCCCCCCCCCCCCCCCCCCCCCCCCGTGCCTTGGGACTTGATTTCCTTAAGAACAACTCTCACACCCACTGTTCTGACTGATTGCCTGCAAGTTTGCAAATGTAGGTTCCCATCATTTCTGGGGAGCCAAGGATGATGCATGTGGATTAATTATACACGACCCACTATCAATAATTTAATATGCATAACTTATCTTTGATGGTTTCCTTCTTTAGATGCCACCTTTACTTTATTTTATATAAAAGATAATTTATCAAGACTCGCTCACCGTTCGCTTGTAATCTTGCCCAACATAACCCCATTTCTGAGAGCAGATCCTCAGCTTCAACGGCTTGAATTTCCCCATTGCTAACATTTTCAAGGAACTAATGTTTGCCTGCTTAGGGGGGAGACTTTTTTTGATAGTCATACTCAGGTAACCAGTTTTTTGAAAATTAGCATTCTTCAAAGCACAATTAGCAGAAATGACAGCCAACATAATTGAATCTCTCTCTCTGATGATTTAGGAGGTACTTCTGAATGTCATTCCCCTTTACTCAACACTGTAAAAAAAATTTGGATAATAAAATTAAAACCTTATCTTTGCTTGTTGGAGCTTCCAGGGTGTCGTGGTCACAGGATGAAGTCAAACATAAATGTCACATCTTGTTTCTCAGGTTGTTTATCAGAATCATCTGAGTTGCAATGACTCAGTGAGGAAATACTAAGCCCCGTCTGGGGGCGGCTGAAGAGGCTACAGTAAGATGCCTCCACCGAACTGGTTCTATGTCGAGAAGTTGGATATTAGCTCTGAATTCAAGAGACCTGGGGGAAACCAGAGAGTTTTCATGCATAGGAGTAATCATCCCCATCTCGCAGAGCTGTTTTGAGGCTCTGTAATTTATGCAACACGGTTATAATACAGTGCCTTGGGCTTCGTACGTGCTCCATAAATGAGAAGTGTTATTAAGGAAATAAATACCTGAGAGCTTGAGAGAAGTCAAAAAATCTATTCTTCGGGGTATCTCCTAAATAGTCTGACTTGTATTTGTCCTTACAGCAAATGCAAAATCAATCCTACTCCAAGATGTTTCCCCTTAGAGAACAGTTCAAGCCCCTCTTCGTGGAGGAAGATCCAGAGAGAGGCGAGATGAATGCAGGAGAGTTGAAGCCGCGGATTCAGGGGAGCCTTCAGGGGAGTCCTGGAAGTTCACGGGAGCCCAAGGCTTGGATCTGCACCCCTGCGTGGGGCAGACAGCACTGTGGAACATTCCACAGCCGGACAAGCTCACTGTTATGCAGTCTTTCACGGAGTCCACATCTCTTCCTTTCTTTTTCTTTTTCAACTTCTTACCCACTGGCTCATTTGCTTTTTTCGTTCAGCAAAGGTACATTAAGCACTTAGGTCGCCCTGGAGCTGTTCTTTTGTTTTTGTTCTTGTTTTTTTATGGTTTTCCATTTATTTCCTTTTTAAATTGTTTTTTATTTTACTTTTAACTGATGGGCCTCCTGTGGCCTAGGGGTTAAGTCTCAGCACTATTACCACTATGGCCTGAGTTCGATCCCCACCCAGGGAGCTGACCCACATGGCACAGCAGACCTCTCCTGCCTCGTCCACTGCTCCCCTCAGCAGTGTATCTCAGTGATCCGCCTGTTCTGCTCCCCACTCTGTCTCTGGTGAATCCTCTCACCCCTCCATACCTCTGGCCTATACCCCAGCTCTTGTATGCATAAATAAACAAACAAATGATTTTAAAAATTTACTTTTAACTGAGGTAACATCAGGGTACCCTCATTAGGTGTCATCAGAGTGTACCCACCACCAACTCTCCCAAACTCCACTGCTGCAAACCAGTGTGCCCCCTGCCCCCTCTCCCTTCCCCTCCTGCAACCCTTGCCCCCTTGGTGCTTCAGTCCTGTAATCAGCTATCAAAGGCTAGTTTTTTTCCTTGTCCTTATTTGATTATTGATTTAGTTACTTTATATTCCACATATTAGTGACACCAACCGGTGTTTATCTCTCTCCTTCTGACTTATTTTGCTTAGCATTATGGAGTTATTCTTAGTCTTAACACTTTGTGGTCTGCTCACATATTAGTACATGTTTTTGTCACCAGTATCAGGTGGCCGCTCACATATATATCGTGTTCATTTAGTCTCTGGTTTTTCACACCACGGTGGATTTATTTGGAACTATTAGGAGCTATTTCTTTGATCGTACTCAGTCTAGAAGCTTTACACATTGTTTTGGTGAAAGTGTAAGGTGTTTTATGAGAGATATTAGTTTTTTTTAATATCCAGTAGTTCAGGAGCTGTGTGTCTTTTATTGAAAGCTTATACCATTCATGTGGTGGCACAGAAAATGGCCGGCTCCAAGGGCTGGTAAATTTAAAGGGCACCAGCACACAAAGTGTTAAAAAGAAACCAGAACACAATTTGGACCTGGGCCCACTTTCCCCAAAGGTTCCCAAGGAGAGGTACAGAGTGACCCAAGAAGGCACTACCCATCTTGGGGGCGAGGGGGAGGAGATTCAGAGGCTTCCTTGAGGAAGTGACATTCCAGCAGAGACCTGCAGTAAGGAAGGGGCTGGCCTCCAAGCTGCTCCTTGCAAAGCAGTACACAAAGAAGCCTTCACCTCCCAAACATTTGCAGTCAATTTTCCGACCTAATTTCCAATGATTCCCCTATTTTCTTTCTCTGCTCTGGCCCCACTGGTGTACACTGAGGCTTTTGTCTTCTCCTAAGACAACACTCCATTTCCTCAGATGACATAATCTTACACTCTTGACACCCTAACTGACCCCACCATCAACAGGCTCCATCTGCACAAAACTTAAAACGGGGGTGCTGCATTCAAGTCTGTCCTTGCTCGCCTTGTTGGGTGGCCAGTGATGGGCAAATTATACCTTGATGGCAACAAAAGGGCTGAACGAGTCTCGTGTGCCTGAAGCACCACATCAAGAGTTTCTTTTTTCTCTTTGTTTGGAGATGTTTCTAGAACTCCAACGATGTGCCAACCAATGTGCCAGTCACTAGGAGTCTGCACAAGTTGGGCTCGCCAGGAATCAGATGCCAGGACAGAGTCACGCTTGTGAAAGGGAAAGGAGGAAGCTGCATTGGGCGGGAGGCATCAGAGTACCTGGAGGGCCTGAGAAAGTCTCCACCAGCCTTCAGGGGCTCTAGAACAAGGGCTGCCTGCGAGAGCAGCTCCACACTGAATCCACCCGACCAGGCGACTATGCTGCTTGTCTGAGTCACAGCTCAGGGGCTGGATTAAGAAGAACAAGCCTCAGCTTCCATCATCCTGCCCAATTCTTGACCTGGGCTTCTCCAGAGACTTGTACAAACTTGGCTCAAACTTGAGGCAGACTTAAAAAAAGAACGAAATGCAAATATAATCTACAACATGGATCAACCTTGAAAACATTCTACTCAATGAAGGAAGCCAGTCACAAAAGGCCACACTGCATCTGGCGCCATTTATACAGAAGATCCAGCACAAGCAAATCCATGGAGACAGAAAATGGATTAGAGGCTGAGGAGAGGAGGAAATGGGCAGTAACTTCTTTGTGAGTCTAGTTTCCTTTCAGAGTAATGAGAATGTTCTGGAACTGGATAGTAGTGAAAGCTGCATAACATTATGAATATACTAAAACCAACTGGATTGTTCACTTTACATTTTAAAGTGTATACAATTTCCATTTTAAACCCATTTTAAAATGGTTGAAAAAATGTATTTTGGTTATGTGAATTTTAGCTCAATAAAAAAGTGAGGGAGACCAAACAGGTTCAGGATGTGGTGAGAACAATCTAACAGGAAATCAGATTGGAAAGGAGGATGGCTTTATTCCATTCTTCTCTAAGTCCATCACGCCACTTCCAGGTGCTATTTTGCCATGACCTCTGGGACTCTGATGACCCAATTGTCCCGGGACAATTGACCCCTGGGAGAACTCCCGACCAGTCTGTTTAAACCTCCCCAACTGGCCAGACAAGTGACAGAGGGCAGGGAAGCGAGAAATCAGAATACAGGCATAATCCGGGAGAAGAGAGAGAGGGGGACAAGAAAACATTCTTTTCTTCCTTTTGTCTCCCAAGCCAGGTGACAGAGAATGGAAATGGGGAATGTAGATCAAAATGTAATTTTCTCGTACAAGCAGCGGTGAGGCCAGAGGCTGGGGAGGTAGCCTGCCCTGGGGAGCTACTCACGCAGCCATAACTCATCGGCAGCTCTGCACAAAAGCAGCGCTTATTAAAGGTCAAACGGAGCCAGAGGGGGAAGGGTTGATGGAAGCAATAAAGGGGCACCAGAGGGAGGAGGCCATGAGGGCGGATGGTTCTGATTAAGAAGTTGTCCCAACCAAGGCAAAGGCCAGTGATTCAAGCCAGCGGGTGATGCCCCTGACACCCGCTGGGGACCCCTGGAATGGAAAATGCTGCCTTTGTCTTATGGCCCAAGAATTTCCCTGGCCCCATGCAAAGATCAATAGTGAATCAATAAAGCCCTGGCTTGTATGAGAAACAATTATCAGCAAGTCAGAAAACAGCAGCATTGAGAACCCTCTGTTCCTGTCTACCTGCAAGTGGGCGTGAAGGTTGCTAAGCTCCTGGAGGTCAGGTAGCTAGAGAATGACTAAAGCCCCCAGGTGCCCAGTTTAGGCTAATTCTTCTTCTTCATCTTCATCTTCACCATCATCATCATCATCATCACCATCATCACTCCTACTATAAAACATTTGCATACAGCTTGCGATCTTATCGAATCTTCTAACATCCACACAAGTGCTATTACTATACCCATTTTACAGTTGGGAATGTGGTAGTTTGGAGAGCTTATGTCACCTGCCCAATAACACTTTGATAATGAAAGGAAAAATCAGGGTGTGATCCCAATCTGTCTGACCCCAAAGCCTATGCTCTTAACTATAATATGTAATTGTCTTTCAATTGTGGGACGCAAACGATTTTTGAAGGCCTTCTGTGTGACAGGCCATGAACGCTTTTTGGGGGTTTGGGTAATTCATTTCTTCTCTCAGGGTCCCAGTTTTCTCATCTATTGCAAAGAAGAGTTGTCACTGCAGTTGGGAGGGAGATTTTGGGAATCAAGTAATATTCATTGTTATAGCTGGATATCCAAATAATCATCCATTCAGAAAACAGAAACTCTGGGTGACTAAGAGGTTGCCCCTCTCTGTGTCTTTCCAAATGGGAGACTGTTTGCCTAGCATGTGGCACAAGCAAAGGTGTCCCCAGCTGACATCAGGACAGATTATTTGGTGTGTCACTGATTCTGGGAAAATGGGCATGAGAAATTGCAGTTGGCCTGATGATAAGCAAATACAGGCATTAAATAACAGACATGGCCCAAATCAGAAGTCTTCTGACCTTTCCCAGGTACAGACAACCAGTAACACCTTGTTAGTTATAGTTTTGCCTCTAAGATGCTAAGGTATCATGTTTTTATGTGTATATTACAGGGTTTTTTAACCTGAAGTGTTTCAGTTTTCAGTCCAATTTGGATGGACTCCTTTATAGTTCTTTGGAGGCCTCCCTGGTGTTGCAGAGGTTAAAATCTCAGTGCTATCAAGCTATTGCCAGTCAGTGTGGCAAGAGTTCGATCCCTAGCTAGGGAGCTAACCCACCTGGTGCAGCAGACCTCTCCTGTCTCTCCCACTGCTCCCCTCAGCAACATATCTCAGTAGATCTGCCTGTTCTGCTCCCCACTCTGTCTCTGGTAAATCCTCTCACCCCCTCCCCCCACACCTCTGGCCTACACCCCAGTTCTTGTATGCATAAATGAATCAAAATAAATCTTTGAAAAAAATATAACTCTTTGAGTGGTTAGTAACAGCTACCTGGATACCTTGAGAAATATCCCCATCCACAGAGCACAGGTATATGAAGCCATTTTTTTTTCTGAACAATAGAAGAAAGTAATTTAGGAGGTAAAGAGGTAATAGAGTGAAAATTGGGAAAAGTTTGCATATGTGTTTTCATAATAGGTGTTTAATATTAGAAAGCTCCAGAATTTTAAATTAACATAGCTTTTAAATATACCTTTAATGCCATTTTAATTGTTGTCTCCTGACCTGTAACAGTTATGATCCCTGATCTTGCAGACAATGGCTTTGCAAGGGATGACAGATGCTCGTGGTGTGAAGTCCTAGAATTTCAGCTTCCCCTCAGCATCCTGGGAACCCGACACCATTTCACTGCAAGTCCCTGCACAGAATCCAAACCTCTCTGCTTATCCACCTCAACACTTGCTGTAAAGCTGCAAGAACCTGTTTAGCCTCAGGCAGGCAAATCCTGGAAAGTGTGTGGGAGTTAATGCCTCAGGACAAGCCTCAAATGAGGGATCAGAGTCTGAGGAGAAATACATCAGCTTTCTGGCCTCCCCCAAGCCACCAACAGAGACTTCTGGGAGGCAGCCCCCATCCTTCTCAGATGCCCTAGTGGAGTTGAACCCCACTGACTACATCAGCAGACTGTAAATTATGAATTCTCTATTGACTTTTCATCATCTCCTGATTTCACCCACCCTGCTCCTTCACTTCTGCATCCTGGGATCAACTTGAAGATAAACTACCTCACCTCGAGGACTCACACAGGGACGGTGCTTTGGAAGAAACCAAAATAATAACCCAAGCACAGTCTCCAGGAATGTAACTTCCGTGGTAGGTGTATCAGTTGAGGTCATCGGAGAACCAGGTCCTCTGGAGGTGGGTATATATTAAGGAATTTGTCCCAGCTCTGTGACCTTACTCAGTTTGAAATAGGCCCTGCAGCACTGTCTGCAGGGCAAAATTGGCATTTTTCTCATTGGCACATGAGCAGGGGACCGTTAGAAAAACATGGTGGATTTACCCACCTGAGCCAAAAATTGCTGCCTGTGGGCAGCCCTCCCTCAGGGCCAGCCAGGTTGGATGGTCTAATCAGGAGGCATCTAGGGTGGGGGAGTCCCTAGATGTGGCGATAAGGAAGCACAGGAAGGATCCCAGATTCTAAAACAATCCCCAACCTAGATTCGTCGCTCTCTCTACCTGAGCTCAGAAAGAAGAAAGAAGGCTTAGTAGTGGACTTTGAAGAGAAAGAAACCACAGATTTTTGCAGGGGCTGGGAGGCTGGGCCAGCTACAGAACTATCTCTGCAATCACCTGGAGGGGGGCGGTCCCCGAGGGCCCGGGCTTGGTGTCTCAGAGAGCTGTTTGTTCAGATGGTGTGGCCTTTTGGTGCTGCTGCTTTTGCTGCTGTCTGCTCCGGCGACCAGTGTTGTTCATCCAGATCTTCAGACAGTTGCTGCAGGCTGCTGTGGAATCATCTCAGCAGCCTGCCTGGAAGCGCCTCTGGCTGCTATGCTCCAGCCCTTGTTGGCAGAATGGCGCCATCTTGGATGAACATCCTTTGGTTTGGGATTTCTGAACACTGTGGACTCTGTCTAGGGTGAGATAGCTGATCACTTGTGGGCTTAGTAATTCTTCATTTCCCCTGTTTGTTAAATAAACCCCATGGCAGTTGTTCCTTGAGCCTGAGTGGTCTTGCAATTGAGCGTGGGTGTAGAACACACAGACGGTGAAATGTGTAACTGGAGCGGACTTTGCTTTGTTCTCTCCCTGCCTCCACTCTCTCTGCCTTTAACATCACAGCGATTTCCCCCATGGGTAAACTCTCTTCCAGCCTCAGCCAATGGGCAGTGCCATTCAAGTTAAGGAAACTGAGGCTCAGAGACAGGTGACCTCACTTGCCTGCTGTCACACTGATGGGCAACTGTGACTTCAGGGTGGATCTGTTGACCCCTCTGAAAGGCTACCACCAAACAATGGGGTGACCACAGCTTGCAGGGCTGTGTCAGCTTTCAGTCAAATTCAAGCAGAAACTGGAAATGTACTTTCTTACCTTTGCTCTTTCTTGTTCAGACAGTAAACACTTGCACAGCACAAGCAGGGATAGAATGAGCTCCTTAAATCGTTAATTCTCTCCCTCCTGTGCCGTCCCCACCACGGCCCCAAAGTCAGCAAAACCCGTTATCTATTTAATCTGATTTTATGCCACGCCACCATTTATTTTTGAATTTTTTTCCTTGTTGGATAATGGCAGCTCTGAGAAAGCTCTATTGATTTCTCAGCTGCAGGTTTATCGGGGCTGAGTCAGCCCAGCTCTCCACCAACTGGAGTCTCCACTCAGATCTTTATCTCATCTCTTCCTAGCTTGAAAGACTAAGTTTAGTTAAGGCTGTAGGGATGAGTCCTGAGGGTTGCATTCATACTCATAATGAAACAGAATTAGAACCTGCTTTAGGTTTTAACAACCACTGTATTCACTGTGCTGAATTATACACAGAGGAAAGAGCACAAGAATGGAGGTGAAGTTGCTACTTCAGATACACTTGTCAACCTGCGGCTGTGTAACTTACAGGGAGAAAAGCAGACAGGACGCTTCAGCTTCTCCATGGGGCTGGCAGAGCTCACCTATCAAAGCGCTCAGCACCTCCAATGTGTTCTTCATCTCCAAACAGGGGCCATATCCCCCACCTTCCTTATGAGCTTAGATTTATCAATACAGTGGACAGCCCTCAGACGAAAAACTCCTGAGAGTAGATATCATCATCCATATGCCTCCTGGAATCAACCTCAGACACTAATGGGAGGCTTTTTTTAAAGATTTATTTATGCATACAAGAACCTGGGTGCAGGCCAGAGGTGTGGGGCGAGAGGAATCACCAGAGACAGAGTGGGGAGCAGAACAGGCGCATCTACTGAAATACACTGCTGAGGGGAGCAGCGGGCAAGACAGGAGAGGCCTGCTGCGCCATGTGGGAAGCTCCCTGGCTGGGGATCGAACTCTTGCCTCAGTGGCTGGCGATATCTTCATAGTGAAATAGGGGTGGACAGGGCACAAATGCCCAGGTTCTGAGGCAAGAGCCACCAAAAAGCCCCAAAAGGCCAAAAGGCCAAAAACAAGAAAGGCCAGCGCCTGATGAGAGCACAGGGCACTGTCTGTGGGTCTCACCCGTGCGCACAATTGCAAGAGACTTCAGGCTACAGGAACAACCAACATGGGGTTCATTTTACAAACGGGGGAAACGGAGCTCACTGCATCCTCAAGTGGCGGCCACCTCACCCGGAACGCATCGGGGATGGCAGCTCCTTGGGAGGTGCTGGGTTAGACCAACAAACAGGCCTCTGAGACACCAGGCCCAGGGCCTCTGGGGCTCCTTTCAGGCTACGTCAGAGACAGGCCCGGAGGCCCAGAGGGCAGGTGCTGGTGCTTCTTTTCTTCTCTCTTCCTCAGAGGCCAGGGACGGACTTCTTTCTTTTCTCTTCAGAGTCTGGAGCCTTGGTCTTTCTTCTCCTGGGGGCTGGTGTCATCATCATCTTCTCCTGTTCTTCTCTTTTCCCCCTTCCTCTTCTGTTCTTTTCTTTCCCCCCTTTTTCCCGCAAGTCCCTCCAATCCTGGCTTATATCCTCTCCCAGAGTACCATCCACAAGTCTGATTGGACCATTTTCAATCCTGGAGCTGATTGGACCGACCCATCAGCTCCTAGCACCTGATTGGTCCATTCAAAATGGCAGTTACTGGGCAGGAGCAACTGCCACTACTGCACTGGAACAGCGGGGTAAGAGGCCCCACCGCTCCTGCAGGCTCCCACTGCTAAGGCAGCTTGGTTCCCGTAACAATTGTGCTGAGACCTTAACCCCTGCACCACTAGGGAGGCCCTAACGGGAGTCTTAAAATATGCCTTCTTCCAAGAACTGGACCATCATTTTTCATTCCTTTATTCATTTACGAAGCATGCACTGAGCAGGGAGCAGAGGTATGAATTGTTTCTGCTCACACTTGCACTCTCTTCTCAGATAACCTGTCCTTCCCTCTGATGAGAGAGGCTGTTTGCTCCATCCCACATCCTCCTGGCCCACCTTCTGGCTCCAACCATGCCCAGAGCATATCACCTGCATGCAGGTATATTCTGCTGACACTGTGCTTCAGCTGCTCTACACACCCCTTGCCCTCCTGGTGTGTGTACAAAACTGGAAACAAGATAGAGTCCTGGGGTAATCCTTGACCAATGGGAGCCAGAAGCTAATAGGTAAATTCCTTCCTGCGCCAGTCTCAGAAAGCCATTTTTGAGGTGAATTCTGCACAACTGCCAGTGGGTCTCTGTTGCCCACAGGAGCTCAAAAACATACCGTTGGACTAGATTTCCCTCTTGTCTTATTTCCCTCTGCCAAGTCCTCCTTGTTCTGTTTCCTGGCATCTCTTCTCAATCAAACTCCCTGCAAGCAGACCCTTCTTCCTATCTCTGCTTTCAGGGGCGAATCTGAGTTATGACCTCCCTATTTCAAAGAGCTATTCCCCACCTTTAGAGCAGCGGACCACAGAACCCCATTCCCCATCCCCAGAAATTGGCCCCAAAATGAATGAGTGACAAGAGTTAAAGCAAATCCAATGTTCTCTTCCTTGAGAATTCAGAATCAAGATGAGCGTCCATCTAGGAGATGTTTGAACTGGAAAGCACTAGAAAGTCTGGGCTGAGGACACCCACGTGTCAGATAAAGCAGTTTGCAAAGAGAAGGAAAGAGATATCATAGAGCCTTGGAGAGACACAAAGGGAAGCTGCTGAGTTCTTAGTGATGGTCTAGCCACTTGTGGGTTCTCTGAGACCCTTTTGTTCTTCCAATAAATTAATGTTTTCTGCTTATGATTGCTTGAATGGGAGTCTGTTATTTTCGACCAGATAGCCTCTAAGTCAGAACATCTTAACACAATCAGGCACTGTTTGAAGCTCAATGAAGTAAGACACACCCTTTGCCTTCAAAGAGCCTAGTGTCTACCTGCTTGATAAAAGAGAGAGTATCTCACAACATTTCCTGTGCTGCCAAGAGCTAACCCTTTTCATCACAGGCCTTGTGTACTACCCCCAAGGCACTCATTCGGAAGAACAGGAACATTTCCTACTCCCGGCCATATGCAGAGCTTCGTGCTTTCTCATTGTCAAGTTTTTACTGAAATAGTTTCTATAGTGTTAGGGATATAGCAGTAAATAAGCTCATTTCGAGTTATGATGCTTGCTGTGAAGGAAATAAGTCAGGTGACACAATAGCAAGATAATAGCCATGTTGGGAAAAATAAACCCTCAGATTCAGAGAGCGCTTCTCTGAAGGGTTAACATTTTCACTGGCTTACAGAATGAGAAGTAAGGAGATGTGGAAAATACTGAGTATGAGACTCCGTTGCCCACAGGAGCTCAAGGACACACCTTTGGGCGAGATTTCCCCTCTTGCCTTATTTCACTCTGCCAAGTCCTTCTTGTCTTGTTTCCTGGCATCTCTTCCCAACCAAACTCCCTTCACGCAGGTGCCCTTCTTTCTAGCTCTGCTTTTAGGGGAGCATCTGAGTTATGACTTCAGGGAACATTCCAGGCAAAGGGAGTAGAAAGTGCAAAGGCCCTGAGGCAGGAATGAAATGAAGAAATAATAAATGACTGGCCTCTCAGGTCTCTAGGAAACGAAGTTTTAAAAAATTCCCAATGGTTAGGCTACTCCCCCAGAGACACAGATCTGATCAGTCTGGGTGGAACCCAGTAATTTTTGAAGCTCCTTAGTAATTCTGACGCATGGTGAGGATAGAGTGAGAAGGGACTTGCCCGGGGAATACTGGTGCAGCAGATTTACATTAAAAGGACACAAGCACGATAGGGAGGTGGGATGATGGAGTAACAAGCACGATAGGGAGGTGGGATGATGGAGTAACTCCCAGACCTAGGATCAATTCTTTGGTTCCTGTCACCATACCTGTAACCAGACAATACTCTCCCAATTCAGGTTTCTAGAGACTGGGTGAAAGGATGAGGGTACATTCCAACCAGGAAGTACATCACTATGAGAATCTTGCCAATCCTGCCAGTCCCTTCTTCGGGCTGAGTTAGGGTCCCAACTCTCTGCTCCTCGGCCCCCATATTTACCCCAAGAAAGTATTTATCAGATGGTGTGGTATATGCTGATGTATTTTCTATGTATTCAGAATTACATGAAGTCAGAAAATGTATCTCCTTCCCCATGACATTTCACATATCTTTCAAAGTCTCAGTTTAGATGCCACTTCCTCCAGGAAGCCATCCTTGATCTCATGCCAAGATGCCTTCACTCAGAGTCCCTTTATCACAGAATTTTTTGCCTTATATTTTAACTGCATTTACATATGTCACTTTCAATAGCCTTATGGAAACTCTTTGAGTCTATTATATTTACCGATTCATTTCACAAGTATCTACTGATCATGTTTATGTGGTGTGATTTGTTCTAGACTCTGGAGAGGCAGTCATGGAGAGAAATGGGTCTGTTCTCATGGAACAGGTGGGGAGAGGGCAGTCACTAAGATCATCAAGTGCACAATATGTCATAAGTGCTCTTTTTTTAATATATATTTTTATTGTTATTTATGTCTTTTACATTTTGTATTCCCCTTGGGTAGCCCACCACCAATTCACCCGTGATCCATCTCCATGGTCCCTTGTGTTCTTTTCTATTCCATTTTGTGCCCTTTTCCTTCCCTCCCTCCGCCTCCCTCCACCCCCCCCGCCCCCCGCTGATTGTCTCTCTCCTATTTGGTTTCCTTATAGTCCTGTTATAAGTAAGTGCTCTTAATGTGATCAGGAGGCAGAGAAAGTCATGGATCGTTTGAAACAGAGGAGCGATATGAGCTCACCTTCCTTTTAAAGCCTTAATTCCAGTCTCTGTGTTAAGAAGAGAGTGTGAAGAAGTGAGAGTAAGTGCCAGAAAGGCATGCTATGTGGCTATTTCAGTTAACCAGGTGAAAGCTGATGGTGGTTGGGATGAAATGGTAGCAGAAGAGATGGTGAGAAATGGTCAGATTCCAGATATGTTTTTAAGAGTCTTATGGAGGTAGAATTGATATACAAAAAAAAAGTTCCTACTTAAATATCACTGGATAAACTTTGATCTATATAGCTATACACCTGTGACTCCATCACCATAATGAAGGTAACGAACATAGTTACCCCTCAAAGTCTCTTCAAGTTCCTTGGTCATCCCACCTGCCTCTTCCCATCCCCAGGTAATCACTGATGTGTTTCTGTCACAATAGATTGATATAATTTGGAGAATTTGTAATAAATGGCACTATGCAGTATTTCTTTGTCTGATTTTTTTCAGCTGGCATTGTTATTTTGAGAGTTGTGTTATTGTATGTACCAATAGTTCATCCCTTTTCATTCTTGAGTAGTATTCCATTGTATGGAAGTACCACAGTTTATCCAATTATGCGCTGACGGAAATTTGGGTTATTTCTCAGATTCTGGAGTTATTTTGAAGGCAGAGCCACAAGAATTTGCTGGTAACTGATTTTGTTACCTGTAACAGAAAGAGCCAAATCACAGATGCTTCCCAGCTTCTTCCCCTGAACTGAGAAGATGCAGCTGCCAATGGCTGAAATGGGAAATACTACAGGTTAGGGTAGTGGAAGAATTTTAACTCCCAGAAGGCAGCCTGGTCCCTGGTAGCAGCTCAATAAATATTTTTTGATGAAAGGATGAGGACAGGGAGAACAAAAGGAGGAAGTATAAATTCAGTTTGGGATGCTGGTAATTCATATCCTAAGCTTTAAGCCAAGCCACACTATTCTCTTCTTTTTCACATCCCCCATCTCGCTCCCTAAACCCAGGCAGTCATAATCATAAAGAGACTCCTTGGGCACAAAGGAGGTGGAAGGCAGATTCAATTAGAGCAGGATCCCTTGTTCTCAAATGGCCTCAGGTCCAGGAAGCATTGTTTTCTCCCCAGCACGGGGCTGAATGCACAACTGTTCTCTTTGGTTTCTGAACAATAAGCTTTCAAATTACTCTCCGCAAGGCAGATCCACTTGAGATCTATGGGCTACTAAGTCCCCTTCCCCCACCCCCATCCAGCCTATATTTCCCTAACCCTCCAACTTAAAACATGTCTAACTGAATTTCCCTCAGCTCAGCCCTCCTGCGAACTGTTATTAAAATCCTCACATCCTCATTTTAAATAGCAAGCAGATATTTTAAAAGCAATATAAATACACAGTCGATCAATATAAAGAAGGGAGGATGGCCAGCCTCACGATACTCAAAGAAATGTGAATTCATGCAATTTGAGAAAACATCTTTTTCAAGACAAACAGGCATGATTAAGACACACACTAATGCACCAGCATTGGCAAGAGTATGAGGACACAAATAGGAATGTACTTTGCTGGTGGGAGTGCACATTGGTACAAAAATTCTGGAGGAAGCCTAAAAGGTGGCCAGAGTTTTTGACCCCAAAATTCAACATGGAGGAATCTGTCCTGAGCAAATTGTTATGGATGTCTGTATAGATATTCATTACACCATTATACATAATACGAAATGTCACCAACAACCCAAACGTGTAAAGAAATGATAACACTGCCTATCAACAGAAGAGCAGGTGAATGCTCTCTGAATATTCACACGATGAATTACAAATTATTCATTTCAGCAATGAAAATGGATGGGCTGATGTTCCATGCAATATCATGGATGGAATCCTTCAAACAATATTAAATGAAAGAAGAGGGAAAGAAATACATAGCATATATCTCCATCAATACATTTAAAAGATAAGCAAAAGTAGGGCATCCCTGGTGGCACAACGAGTTAGGTTTCAGCACTATGAAGCTATCTGCAGCCACTGCAGCACGAGTTTAATCCCTGGCCAGGGAGCTTCCCACATGGCGCAGCAGACCTCTCCTGCCTCCTCCACTGCTTCCCTCAGCAGTGTATTTCAGTAGATATGCTTGTCCTGCTCCCCACTCTGTCTCTGGTGAATCCTCTCACCCCTGCGCTTCTGGGCTACACCCTAGCTCTTGTATGCATAAATAAATAAATCTTTTAAAAAAAATACACTGCTGGTGGGAATGTGAGCTGGTCCAACCACTATGGAAAGCTGTATGGCGATTCCTCAGACTGCTAAACATGGAGCTTCCATACGACCCAGCAATCCCACTTTTGGGAATTTACCCAAAGGACACAAAAACACTAATCTGAAAGGATACATGCACCCGTATGTTCATTGCGGCACGGTTCACAATAGCAAAGGTATAGAAGCAACCCAGATGTCCAAAAATAGATGATTGGATCAAGAAGATGTGGTACATATACACAATGGAATACTATTCAGCATGGAAAGAAGATAAACACATGCAATTTGCAGTGACATGGATGGAATTAGGGGGGATCATACTCAGTGAAATAAGCCAGAAAGAAAGAGAAAAATATCGAATGGTTTCACTTATAACAGGACTATAGGGAGGCCCGGTGGGAGAGAGACAATCAGTGGGGG
>PVIJ01022835.1:0-15358 GCA_004024925.1 Scalopus aquaticus
CGGCGAGAGGGTTCACCAGGAACAGAGTGGGAAGCAGCACAGGCAGATCAGAAACACACTGCTGAGGGGAGCAGCGGGCGAGGCAGGAGAGGTCTGCCACGCCATGTGGGATTCTCCCCGGCCGGGCGTCGAACTCGCGTCGCCGCTGCCGACAGCTCCACAGCGCAGCGCTTAACCGCTGCGCCACCGGGGAGGCCCCCCTTGTGTCCTTTTCTACTCCATTTTGTGCCCTTATCCTTCCCCCCACCCCCACCCAGTGTCTCTCTTCTATTTGGTTTCCCCATAGTCCTCTTATAAGTAAAAGTTATACATATAAGTGGAACTTTTCTACACTGCTGGTGGGAATGTGAACTGGTCCAACCACTATGGAAAGCTGTATGGTGATTCCTCAAACTGCTAAAAATGGAGCTTCCATACAACCCAGCAACACCAGTTTTGGGAATCTACCCAAAGGACACAAAAACACTAATCCGAAAGGATACATGCACCCATATGTTCATTGCGGCACTGTTCACAATAGCGAAGGTATGGAAGCAGCCCAGATGTCCAAAAATAGATGATTGGATCAAGAAGATGTGGTACATATACACAATGGAATACTATTCAGCATTCAAAAGAAGATAAACACATGCAATTTGCAGCGACATGGATGGAATTAGAGGGGATCGTACTCAGTGAAATAAGCCAGAAAGAAAGAGAAAAATATCAAATGGTTTCACCTGTCTTCCTATTAAAGTGCCACTGTTTAAAGAACTGGAAATTGATAAAAGCATGTAACGATGCCTCACATATAGGAGGTGGTCCTTCATTAACTCCTACCCTGTTTCCTTTCCCTCTCTCTAAACTGTATCTCTGCTTCCTTTAAGGTATAAATCTTGTTTATCTTTACTACTAATATCCCCAGTTGCTTAGAAGAGTGCCCAGCATCTAGGAATCCGATACATCAAAGAATGAAGTAATTTGACATCTTTCTCTGATCACTCCAGTCCCTAAAACCTTTAACAGTACTGACTGCTACCATCCAATAAACAGGATTTCCTTTCATGACCAAAAGAACCACTTGGTCCAAACCCCCTTCCAGTGTTTGAATCTCCTCTACATCTACACCTGGCCATGGCTACTGCCAGGACACTCAGTGGCTTCTGAGACAGCTTCCAGTCCTGGAAAGTTCTTCCTTACAAAATATCTCTCTGGTTCTAATTCATGGGGACTGTAGAAATATTCTTTTTTTTTAAAAGATTTATTTTTTATTTATACATACAAGCTGGGATACAGGCCAGAGGCGTGGGGCGGCGAGAGGGCTCACCAGAGACAGAGTGGGGAGCAGAACAGGCAGATCAGAAATACACTGCTGAGGGGAGTAGCGGGTGAGGCAGGAGAGATCCGCCACACCATGTGGGATTCTCCCTGGCCAGGCGTTGAACTAGCATCGCCGCTGCCCACAGCTCCACAGCGCAGCGCTCAACCGCTGCGCCACCGGGGAGGCCCTGTAGAACTATTCTAATTCTTATTTCACAGAGCCAGATCTAGTGGTCCAGCCCTTCATGGTCTGAACTGACAGATAACCTAGGTTTGTGGTTAGCCTTTCCCCTACTCCTGACACACCAGAGGGGTACCCAGATTCCCATCAGTACCCTGACCAAGGCAGGGACAGGGATAGGAACATGCCTATCCCTCCCCATACCAGGTTGTTCCTAAAGGGGCCTTCCTTCTAGGTAGACTTCCCTGTGGCCCAATCTGCTAATAGCAGCTGCATCTCTGCTCCAGGACAACTCCAGGGGAAAAGGCTGAAGGGCTGCTACAGGCGTTTCCATGAAGGCACCTCCTCAGAACTAAAGCTCGACCTTTGCAGATTTAAATGATGGTATCAAGAGTGCTTTCAGCTCAAATACACATTCTCCATTATTCAGGAAGGCAGTCATAAACTTTGAGCATGCTCTAGCTGCTTAATCTCACTTCACCCTGACAGTGACCTGCATCTCAATCACTGCTGTGTCCTCCACATCTAGTGTGACGCCTGGAATACAGTGCTGCTGCAAGTTGTGTTTGAGGAACAACCCTCTGAGTCCAACAGACGACTCCTTTGACTCCTGGGCCTTTGACTGTAGGTTCTTAAAATTAAACTTATTTTGCGTATGTTTATTTAAAATAAATATTAATATGCAATTAAATTCATACCATACTTTACAAATACCATTAATATTTATCCTTTATTATAGAGCCTCAAAGAAAAAAAAGCCACCTCCCATAGGTTGACATCAGCAGGAAGGCCAAACTCCTAAGCTGGCACTTAAGGACTTCTGTGACCTGCCCCCTGATCACCACTCCAGACAGGTCTCACCACATGCTCCCCCTTGGGAAAGGAAAAGGAGGAAGGTGATTTTGGTATTACATCAGACTCTGTGTTAAAACACCAGATTCAAGTCTGAACTCATACTCAATAGCTATGAAACTTTGAACAAATCATTGAACTTCTTGTTTCCTCATAGTAAAACAGGACTAACACCTGCCTTCTTCATTTCAGTGTCAAACAAGGCCGTTGATGGTAGGGATCAAACGAGATAGTATGTCAGTGCATTTGTGAGCAATAAAGCACTGAGTAAATATAAAAGTTCACTCAAGTCTGCATTCCTGCCTCTGCTCTTTGCTTGTATTGCTTGTAATATTTCCACACCCCACAGACCTTACTCCTTCTTTCTCACCACTCAGTTACTCACCTCGTACATTAATTAATCCAACAAATTGTATTTAAAGGCCTACTGTGTGCCAAGGAATATAGAGGGGAGGAAAAACCAATCTGTTCTTTGCCCTCATAAAACATAGGCTCTCATGGGAGAAAATGGCTCTAAGCTGAACAACCACACAAATAAAAACCAAATAGCAGATGTGACTCTAGCTCAGGAGGGGGTGCAGAAGGCTCCCAGAAACTGTTATGGGGGATCCAGGCCTTAAGTTGTCCCTAAGGCAAAGTTCAAAGTCTGTTTTCTCCAGAAGTCTTTTCTAACAATGCTGTTCCAGAGAGCTACACCCCTGCCTTCCCCCAGACTCACTCATCTATCTAGCTCATTTCATCAGACCCAATCAGTTCCGCTTACTTTATGTTGGAGCACAATGGGTTCTCCTGACTTCACTGTGAGTGACTTCCGGGCAGCGATTGCCTGTTGTTGTTGTTTTTAATTTATTTATTTATGCATACAAGAGCTGGGGTGCAGGCCAGAGGCACCAGGGCATGAAAGGATTCACCAGAGACAGAGTGGGGAGCAGAATAGGCAGATCTACTGAAATACACTGCTGAGGGGAGCAGTGGGCGAGACAGGAGAAGTCTGCTGCACCATGTGGGCTAGGTCCCTGGATGGAACTCGTGCTGCAGTGGCTGCTGATAGCTTCATAGTGCTGAGACTTAATCCCTTGCGCCATCAACAAGGCCCTACGATTGCCTGTTTTCCATAATGACTGTACCAATTTACATCACCCCCAATAGTGCACAAAGGTTCCCTTTCTCCACGTCCTCATCATCACTTGTTATCAATAAGGTAGGATGCTTCACGGATTTGCATGCCATTTTGACAGGGGCCATGCCAATCATCTCTGCAGCTTTCCAACTTTAGCAGGTGCTGCCAAAATGATTCCTGGGCAGAGGATGCCAGGCACACCTTCTAAACCCCACAGCACTAAGAAGGCTGAGCCCGCTGTGCTCCAAAGCCATGTGTCAGGGGCTGTCTTAGGAAGGAAGGGTATCCTTCCTGAAGGTGAGCTCTAGGGGAGACAGGAAGCTGCTTAAGAGCATCTCCCTTTCCTGTACATCACACTTCAGCCCACTAGCCCTGTTCAAAAAAAATTCTCCCCTAGGCTGGCCAGGCTGCTGGTGGTATCTTTCTCTAAAATTTGGCTTCATTGTCTCATTTTACAGATGAGACTCAGGCTCAGAGAGGTTAAGTGACTTGCCTAAGGTCACTGACAAGGCAAAGGCAGAGGCAGGATTTAAGACCTGAGAGTATGACCTGGAGTCTATTTGCTTAACCACTACATCTGACTGTCCCCTGTACACTGTGGGAGGATAATGTGGGTCCCTACGCTAGGAGCTAGTCCTGGGACCTACAGAGCTTCATAGGCTCATCCCTCAGCCACTATCTGGGCCTTGCTGCACTGCACTTTCTGCCAAAATGGGTGGGTAGGAAGAGCCAGCAGGGCTACAAGGGAGAATCCTGCTATTCTAGTGTGATGAGGCATTCAGAAAGCTGGGAACATTCACCTTGGAAAAAAGAATTTTAGGGAATCACATATTAATTGTAGAATATCTAACAACTGCCTAGAGGTACCTAGAACTATATGTGTCTACATAACTCCATATGGCAGAATGTGGCCAACTTTCCACCAATGAGAACTGTCTGAAAGCAGAAGTCTGTAATGGGGCAGTAGAGAGGAAGAAATATCAGAACACTTGAACCCCAAGAAAACAGACACAGACCCAGTTTAGGGAACTACACTGCACTGCTTTGGGTGCTTACGCTGTACCGATGTGACTGTAAAATCACATACTTAGGCAATATTCAGTAACCAAGGGTCATTTTAAAAAAGTGTTACATATATTCCATTTCTTTTTAAAAACATAAAATTTTAATTTTATTATAGGGAAATCATGGAAAATCTAAGGACTGTAACTTGAAAAATCCTGAGAGAAAGAATAAGTGTTTCTCGGGTCCATTTTGACCTGAAATTCTCAGAGATGCTAGATTCTAGAACTTTGCACTTGTACGTACATTCTGAGCTTGGTTGGGACATCACATTGCCTGCCTACCTTCCAGAAAGACACTCCGCTGAGCAAAACTATTCAGTTCGCAGTAAAATATAAAGCAGAGAGTGTTACTTAAGCTTTGACCTGCAAGAAAGGCAGAGTCCTTTCATTTCTTATAACCACTCTTCCCTGGTCATGTTTCATTAGCCTTTATCCAACCTCAGCATATCTGTGAGAAAAGAAAATACAGTATTGGGAATTAGCATAGCACATGTGATTTCGGTCCAAGCTCTGCAACTATGTGTCAAGGTGATTTTTTTTTTAAGCACAATTTTCTTCAAGTTCCCTTCCAGACCTACTTCACAAGGTCACATGAACTACAATAAGTGAAAGACTTAGAAAAGTTAAATCCCTCTAACATATCTAAGACTTTGTTATTAATATATCTGACCTCTTCCCCTTGTCCTGCAGCTGCATATTTATGGCAGTGTGCTCACAGCAGTCTTGACCCTGGAGAAGTGTAGGTGACAGCTCTAAGCTTGAATATGACTTTGTCTCCCTTCCAAAATCAAATACAAATGATTGGGGATTATTGGCTGTTTGGGATCATGTTTACTTCTGTTTTCGGCATTGATATAAAATCGAAGAGTTGACTATAGTAGCTTTGTTTTGTTGTTTCCTTGAGTCAGATGGGAAGTGTTTTTTCCCATCCTCTTTAAGTTGAGAGTTTCCCTTTTTGAACATGGAGCTCTCCCATGATAAGAATATGTCCTTCCCTCACCATCCACCAATACCAAGTGTAATAGGAAATCTCTAGGAATGGGAACCAGGCCTTGAGGCACTTGCTCAAGACTAAGGTGAGATTACCCAGTTACAACTCTGCTACAGAAATGAGACCCAAGGGAGTGAAGTGTCAGGCAAGGCTAAAAATAGATTGAAACGATCCCAATTACTTTCTAAGCACTTATTCCCTTGGGTAGATATATCAGACAATGGGGCTTTTATAGTGGTAAAGAGTTCAGCAGGCCTGTAACGACAAACAGACCCAAATTTGTACACTGATTTTACTCTCAGCGACGTGACTGCAATTTACTAACCAACCTGGGCCACAGTTCCCATCTGTGAAAAATAACACCTACAAGCTGAGAGGATTAAATGAGATGGGTGAGAAGGTTTACCACAGCGCCTGGCATATAAATGCTTATTGAAAGTTGGTTGTGGAGGGTTTCTGAGGAGGAGAAGGCAACGTGCGCAAAAGAGCTTCGTGGAGACTAGTACCCAGGGGCCAATAAGTGGCAAGGCCTGATCGAGCAGTGACCTCTCCTGGTGCAGGATGAGAGCTCTGCACACCACGATCAACGGCTTCTTTTGGGCCCTGAACTACCAACGACCAAGGAGCCGCCCAGAGTCCCGAGTGAGTTAGACGGTCAAGAGCTAATCTGGCTTCTGGCAGGAAGAATCCCTACGAGAAGGCCGAACGCATTCGGGCTCCCAATGGGTTGCACCGGCGGGCCTCAAGGCTCTCTTACTCACCCCGGAATGGTAACGGTCCTTAACGGCAGCCAATAACGGCTCACCTGAAGGCCGGGGACTAGTAAGGGCAGGCTGAAGTTAAACCTTGGATTTTGGAGTCCTCACGCACGAAACCCTAAACCAGCATCGAACTACAATTCCCAAGATGCCACGCGGCCGCCCGGGCCTAGCGGGTCAGCCGGACCAACCTTGCGGTCCTTCTTTTCCCAAAGCGTTACGGAACCGCCCCGGTCGTCCGGGTAGTGCAGGCCCCCGCCCAGGATAGCCACCTCTCATGACTTCTGGGCATTGTAGTCCATCTTGTTCCGGTTTCAGGGGAAGGAGCCGCTCTTAGTTACAGCTCCTTTAGCCAAAAGACTACGAAACCCAGAATATAGCGCAAGTTCCCCTCGTCCAATAGGAAGCCCCCATGTAGCGAGGCGCGGAGGCCGGCTCTCGCAACTGAAGATGGCGGACGAGAGTGAGACAGCAGTGAAGCCGCCGGCACCTCCGCTGCCGCAGATGATGGAAGGGAACGGAAACGGCCATGAGCACTGCAGCGACTGCGAGAACGAGGAGGACAACAGCTACAACCGGGGGTAACGATGTCCTCGGAGTCCATTTCCCGTCCAGTCTCCCACAACCTGGGTCTTTGGGGTGCGGGGAAGTCACCGGGAGCTTAGTGTAACTCCACCCCCTTACTCTTATTGGCTGAGACATTGGGATCCTGTCTGTCGATTGGTTGCTGTTTTTGTCATTTAGTAGGGGTGGGTGCTCAGTATATTAATGGCCGGAGACATTCAATACTTTTATTATATAAAAGTTCTTCTGTGTAATATTCCACTCATGTGCTTCAGGCGCGTCCGGGGAGGCGATGGTTTTAGATGTCACCACACGAGTCAATTGATAGCAGTACAGTTCAAAGGGGATGTTACTTGTAGAGGTGTGTGAACATCGTGATTAGTAATAAACGAATAATCGCTGCAGTTCATCTTCAACAAGGAAGTCAATCGGGCTACACAAACCATAATTATGTTGTAAAATATCACTACCAAAGAATCCCAAAATGTAGACTCACCTTATAAACCCCACGTAATTACTGTATGATGTTTTGATGTATACTGTGTACATGATTTCCGTTGCTCCACATAATCCATAAGTTTCCCGAACATGTAATTAGATCTTCCAGAATCTTTGCTCTGTTAATTCTACTAAGTTGCCCCATGCTTCAAGAAGTGGTTCTTGGGTAGTGTTTGGAGGTGGATTTAATACTGCAGCTCTTCCTGTATTCACTACTGGAACTCATTTGGAGTCTTGCTACTAGTAACAATTTGTTCCTCTGGAAGAAGAAATGAATCAGGTGATTGAGTGTTGAGTTCTTTTCACAAGTAACTTTTCACTCTTTTAAGCCACACCCTGTCATTCCTCTTTCTTTACCTTGTTACAGTAACTGGAACTAAAGTTTATTCTCCTTGTCTATCACTGTCTACATAAATGTTTTCAGTGGAAAATCATGAGAGGCTATTTTAGATGAGTCTGTGGTTGTCTGATTTTCATAGCCATCCTCTCATTCGCAGTATTGGCAGGAGTCCTGGAAGTAAAGGTTGAAGGTTGAAGTCTTTGGATAAACCTTTTTTTAAAAATTCTGCTATCTTGTAGAAATGAGAGAACTAAGCATGACTCAAGTAGTTTCTTACTCTGCTTGTGATGATTCCTTCAGTTAAAAGTTCTAACCTTTAAGTTCTTTCATCAGCGTTAAAAATAAGAAGAATATAGAAGAAAAGAAAGTAAGCCAGGTTTGTATTAAAGATTTATTTATTTATGCATACAAGCTGGGGTGTAGGCCAGAGACGTGGTGTGGTGAGAGAATTCACCAGAGACAGAGTGGGGATCAGAACAGACAGATCGACTGAAGGGGAGCAGCGGACGAGGCAGTAGAGGTCTGCTGGGCCACGTGGGAATCTGCCTGGTCGGGTATCAAACTCATGCTGTGGTGGCTCTGGATAGCTTCATAGTGCTGCACTTAACCTGTTGGGCCACCAGGGAGGCCCCAGGTTTGTATTTTGAACCCAGTTCTAATGTCATGAACACCTTATCTTGCAGTTTGAGATTCCTAAGAATACAGGAACTGAGAAAGAGGAAGTAGGAACATCAAGAAGAGAAAGTACAGCCTTTCTAAGTAGAGCTCCCCATCATAGATGAGAATGGTTGAATTCAAAAGTCATTTCAGAAGTGAAAGCACAGCTTTTTCTTTGCTCTCTGTGGTTGCTTTTCTTTCAGTCTGCTCAACTGTTCCCTGACTACTGTGTAGAGCTCTTTTATTGGTTTTATTCCCCATAACCTATGAATCGCTTTGCAAAACAGTTTGGCAGAAAGCTCTCTGTTTTAGTTATGGGAAAACTCAAAAACTTTGGAGGTGTTTTGTTGTTTTGTAAATGGCTATGATCTGGGTGAGCAAATTAAGTTTATTAAGCGTCCTGAATCTAGAAGTCTGTGTAAATGAATTTGAAGGTGAAAAATAGAGGACCCAAGCTGGAGGACAGAATCTAGTTCTGTCACCTAGAATCTCGATTGCAATCAACTTTTTTCCTTTAATTGTCAAAGGAAACACCTTTGGGGAGAAGTTTTGTGTCACAGTGGGGAAAATGTAGACTTTGGAGTCATTCAAAGCAGGGTTCAGAGCCTGGTTCAGATGCTTACTAGTACTGTGATTTGGGGAAAGTTATTTACCTCTACTAGTAGAAATTAAAAGAGGTAATGTCTGGAATGCACCCTTCTCCCTTCCTCCTTTCTTCAAATCTTCCCTATCCTCACCCCCCCCCTTGCCCTCCCTACTCTTATTACATACTATATATTTTGTAGCTTTTGCCATAACAATAAAGAATTTCTGTGTCTAGTCTCTGCCACACCTGCCTGGGGCTTAGTGGTTGCTGAATGAATGAATGGTAAATGTCAAAGTTCAAGCACAGTGTTACTGGAATTTCATTTCTCTACCCTTACGGGAAGGATGTCCAATATATCTCACATACACACTTCCCTCTCTCCCAAGTAAGTCTCATTGTAATTACAATTTTTATGACATACCCACAGAAGTAGAAGAAGGATCCTTCAGTTTTTGTGGATGCTTACCACTATTTTTTTTTTTTGGCTCCTTGAGATTTTTCTAGTCTTAATAATATTTAAAACGTTTTCAAAAGCGGGACCTCCCTGGTGGCGCAGGGGCTAAAGTTTCAGCACTATCAAACTATTGCCAGCCACTGTGGCCTGAGTTCAATCCCTGGCCAGGGAGCTGATCCACAAGGCACAGCAGACCTCTCTTGTCTCGCCTGCTGCTCCCCTCAGCAGTGTATTTCAGTAGATCTGCCTGTTCTGCTCCCCACTGCCTCTGGTGAATCCTCTCACCTCCCCCACCCCACCTCTGGCCTACACCCCAGCTCTTGCATGCATAAATAAATAAATCTTAAAAATTTTAAATGTTTTCAGAAGTGATAGAAGAATTGAAGTAGATCATCTGCTAATGCTAATGATGCTAAAGTACAATACACGACAATTAATATAGTTTAGGCTAAACCTCATATATTCTCTTCAGCCCTTCAAGATGGGCTCAAAGTGCTGGTGAAATAGCCACATTCGTGCACTGAAGTAATAGAAAATGCAGTTGTGCTAATTTCTTACATCATTTGTATGTAATTTTAGTTCTTCTCTAATTGTGTTTCTTCCATAATATTTAGTGAGCATAAACTTCATATATACATATAAACACATGTTCTCATGTATGTCCAATATGTGTATATATTATGTGTGTATCTGTCTATATTTTACTATCAGCTCTTTTTTTTTTAAGTTTTTATTTATGCATAGAAGATCTGGGGTATAGGCTAGAGTTGGGGAGGCAGGGTGAGAGGATTCACCAGAGATAGAGTGAGGAGTGGAATAGGTGGATCCGGGCCTCCCTGGTGGCACAGCGGTTAAGCGCTGTGCTGTGGAGCTGTCGGCAGCGGCGATGCGAGTTCGACGCCCGGCGGGGGAGAATCCCACATGGTGCGGCAGACCTCTCCTGCCTTGCCCGCTGCTCCCCTCAGCAGTGTGTTTCCGTCGATCTGCCTGTTCTGCTCCCTACTCTGTCTCTGGTGAACCCTCTCGCCGCCCCACACCTCTGGCCTGTACCCCAGCTTGTATGTATTAAAAAAAAAAAAAAAAAAGAACAGGCGGATCCACTGAAATACACAGCTGAGGAAAGCAGCAGGCGAGACAGGAGAGGTCTGCTGCACCATGTGGGAAGCTCCCTGAGTGGGGATCGAACTCAGGCCATAGAGGTGATAGCTTGATAGTGCTGAGACTTAACCCCTGCGCCACCAGGGAGCCCCCACTGTCAGCTCTTTTTGTAAAAAGTTCACTCAGTGGACGACTAAGTAAAGTTGGGAAACTTGAAATTTTGTTCAGAGAGCTGGGAGGACAGTTACTGTCAGACTAAGACCATCTTTATACTGGCTGCTTCCCCTGCACTTCATGATTCATCTGTGATTTAATTTGCGTGTTTGCTTTTAGTGAAGAACTTTCCAACAAGTATTACTAAAGAATGAACCTTATCAGCTGGCAGTAGATTTTAATTTGGGGGTAATGCACTAGTGAAGTTTATGGGGTGTTTCAGAACAGTAAAGAACTTTTAAGACTATTTTGTTTCCAGGATTCTTTTGGAATTTATTTTGCAGTGTCATCAATGCCATTGAGATGCTGGTAAGCCTCTTATCAAGGACCTTTAAGAAGGTTCCCTCCTACTGTCCCCCCCACCCTTTTGCTCTAGGGGGACAGGTTAAGATGGATTCTTAGGTTTGCTTCACTTCCTAATCATGAGCTATTCTCCATTATGAAGAAACTTAAGAGAAAATAGGGAGCTTTTGAAAGGAAATTCCATAAAGCCTATCCTTGCTTGCTTTTGTTTTATTCTTCAGATTCTCCAAGAGTAGTTCCACGTTTATTTAATGGCTTATAACTGCATCTAGCTCTTGGAGAGAAGAAATCTTTTTGGCCCCTTTTTCCTAATTTCTCCCTTCAGCTTTTAGCTTTTCAAAACTAGATCAAAGAAGAAATGAGAAGAGTAACCTCATCACTGATATCAAATAAGTGTTCTAATTTTATTTCCCAATTAAGTGGCAATTAAAAAGAAACTAATCAAGAGCTGCTTCAAAGAGAAGAGACTGGAGAGCAGAAGAAATGAAAAGTAAATGAGCCTATTTCAGGGTGACTGCTGCTATAGCAAACCAGTTTTGCTGATTTTTCACATTGTTTAACTAATGTGCTCACTCTAAAATTTCCCAGCTTTACTTAGTCTGCAGTTAACCCTTTCCTTGCACATCCATAGATATTTGAACCCTAGAATTATTAACTTTAGGAAGATACTTCTTTGATGCTTTCTCTAACCTGTTATCTGAACTTTCTGCCCTATATTTTGAATTTCTCAAAGTGCTTGTATGGTTGTTGCTCATAAGACACACAAAACACGGGGCTCTCTCCTGAGAGCACCAAAAAGGAGAGGCAGCTGAGGGAGCATGTTGCCTGTTGCTGTTACTGCTGTATGCTGGGCGCCTGCTGAACCCTGCAGACTACTGAGTCAGCTGTGCAGGGAGACTTGGGGTTTGCGTTTCCACCTCTCCCTTTCCACCCCAGCGGATCCACCTGAACTTGCTGCATTTCCTTCCCCTGCAGCCGCGGCTTCTGCATTCCGCCTGCAGCAGTGAGTCCTGTTTCAGATCCGTTCAGTGACCTGTGAACTTGCCCCCACTAGGGAACCAGTCGCTGCTGGGGATGACTGGCCCCTTTAAATGCTCCTTGACTGACCAGTATCTTTTGCAGAGATCATTCTAGTGGGTGAGATTGCTGCCAGCATTGAGTCATTGCTCAGAAAATTACTGAAAATGGTCTCTGTATAGCATTTGATTTGACCTTGGAGTTGCCAGGTTACAGTCTAGCTTACCAAACCAACCCAGAGGATGTGGAATTTACATTTGTCTCATTCCCATTTTAAACCATTTATCAGACCTTTCGAGACCCCTAAAAAAAACAAAACCAGTTATCCTTGACAGGAGGCTTGTTCGCCCTCAGAATTCTGGCTCACTCTCCCAGGGAGGGCAGTGGGTGGCAGTCAAAGCAATCTTTTGTAACCTCTTCCCACAACCTGCTGTTCCTTTCACAGGCCTCCTAGGTTACCTTGATGGCAGTACTGACGTGTTTTTATTTTTCCCATTACTTAGGATTCACAAGCAGTTTATGTATAAATAACTGGTTGGTGCTAGTTTTCAAGGCTTGGGGTGCTGCGTTAAGTGACCCTGCTGTCACAGCAGTACAGAGAGACAGCTGCTTCATGCCATGTGGTTCCACCTGGCTCTCTTGTAAAAGCCACTTCATTCACTCTCTGGGCTTTCTGAGTGCTAATAGGATTACCGTGAGCACTTCATACCTCGTGAGTAATTGATTTGCTGAAGGATTTCCTGATGTCTAGAAGTGGAATCAAAGGATAATTAAAAGCTAGGGTTGTTTTTTTTTTTTTTTTTTTCAGTTTCTCTGGAAAATTTGAATTTTTTTAGCTGAAATAATTAACTTCCAGTTTTGAGGGGTAGAAAGCAAGTGACCGAATTATTTTCTGAACTGTTTTTCCTTTTGCTCTCCTTATCCAAACTAAATCTGTGGTCTGCGTTTAAGGCATTGAAACTATTTGAAACAGTTGCAGTGAAGCTTTTGTTTTAATGCATGTATGAATTGGACAGGCCTAAGGGGGGGAAGATGAGGAATAAGAAATGATAATTTCTTGATAATTGAAAATCTCAACCTCTGGCTCAAAAGAGCACAGCATCTCCACTGCTTTTGCAGAATGTTAACACGGCCGCCCCAGGGAAATGTTCTACAGATATTTTGCTGACCCGCTGATGGGCTCTAGCTTTTCAGGGTTTTATTTTAGTGCTTTCTGCCTGGAAAGTGTCCATCAGGCCCACATGTGTTGAATCCTGTGCTCAGCGTGTGCAGAGGTGCTGTGGGATTCAGCTGGATGAGACGTGGTTCCTCTACTCAGGAAATTTTTTTATAGCGTTAGGAAGCCAGGAAGCAGCGCATTGCTGTATACAAAGTATTAAGGTTCTTGGAAGATCGTAATGTTAAAACACACAGATCCCGCTGTGAGGCTGAGAGCCAGAGTAGTCGGAGGAGGCTTTCTGGAGAAAAGAAGGCCCACTTGCCTGTGCTGCTCTGATGCCCCAAAACCTTGTGGTGAAGCAGTGTTCTGCTGCTTTGGAGGCTTCTCAGATAAATTCTCATAGGGTCTCTGTAGAGTTTGGGGAGAAATGGTCCAAGTCTCTAGAGACTGGTGGCTTGTCTCTGGGTACTGGTTGATGAGCAGTGTGCCTCAGGGTCTCCGGGCCTTGGTTTCCTCTTCTTTAAACAGCAGGTTCAGCCAGATGGCCCTGAGCTGCCTTCCAGTGTTGGTGGCTCAGCTCACACTTCCTGCAAGAACAGCTTTCTGTTCCTCAGCTGCATCCCTTTGAGGTTTTTCACCCAGTGCGACTGAGAGAAGGCTGCGTCATGGACCCTCACTACTCGTGGTGTTGTCTGGAGGGTCTCTGCTTGTGCAGCTCATCTGTGTCAGCTGCCCTTCCCTCCTGCCCACTCATACACCCTGGCACTGCATTCTTTTTCTCGAAATAAGTACTGAGGTTCATTTTCCATCTTCTCCCCCAGCCCTGACGTGCCAGAGCATCCATAGGATTTCTTATTTATGTTTGAACTAAGAAATTTTAGCCTTCATTAAAAAAACATTTCTTTGGGTCTCCCTGGTGGCGCAGCGGTTGAGCGCTGCGCGCTGTGGAGCTGTCGGCAGCGCGCGATGCGAGTTCGACACCCGGCCGGGGAAAGTCCCACATGGTGCGGCAGACCTCTCCTGCCTCGCCCGCTGCTCCCCTCAGCAATGTGTTTCTGATCTGCCTGTTCTGCTCCCCACTCTGTCTCTGGTGAACCCTCTCACCGCCCCACGCCTCTGGCCTGTACCCCAGCTTGTATGCATAAATAAATAAATCTTTAAAAAAAATGACATTTCTTTATTGCTTTTCTTCTCTCTTCTTGGTTCTGTTATTCTGCTGATTCACCCCATATTTGCTAGGTTGGTCATTAATGAACTGAGTTGATCAGCTTTGCTTTAGTATGTAAATTTCAAAAATTTTATGTGAGCTCCCATCTCCCTTTCCATTGCAGGTACACTCCCCCCCACCCCCCAACGCTTCCCCCCACAAAGCAAATTTCATGAATTATCTGCTCATTATATTGTAATCTAATGAATCAAAGTTGGCCTTTGGTTTGCTGTATTCCGAGGTTCCAGCCAATTTCTTTGGAATGTATTAAGGTGACTGGTAGACTTGAGAGATTGCTGTTTCAACTTGCAGAATCCCAGCATGTCTTGGGATACTCCTCAGTGAGTATGGGCTTTGGGCCCTTTTAAAAAGAGTGCTGAATTCGTAGAGAAGAGCTTGCATGGCTTTGTCAGGGTCCTCTGGTTTGGTTCTCCCCAAATCCAAATTAAGACCATTCTTCTATGAAATGGTTTTGGCTTCCTGGAATACTTCCTGAAGACCTGATCTCAGGACCTGAGCTTGGTTTATTATAATTATCATAATCACCTTGAAGGCTAACCCTATGGATTCCTTGGAAGTCTCCTCTCTGAGTCAGTTGTCTTCCTGTTTGGGGTGTTGATAGTAAGACCAGGGTGAGCTCATCATGTGTTCTTATGGATGTGGTTCGATACCTGGCAGCTCAGTGGACCTGTTTTTTTAACTTCCCTTTGTTTTTCAGCTGTCTGTGCTTGATGTGCAAGTTGAAACAGGATTGTTGCCCAGTAGCTTAGTGTGTAAATTTAAAACAATACGAAGAAAATGAAATCAGCTCTCCAGTTTTAGTTTAGCTTGCCAGGCCCTTGTATTTTTTTTTCTTGTATTTTTTTCTTTTTTTTTTTAATTGTTATTTATGTCTTTTACATTTTGTATTCCCCTTGGGCAACCCACCACCAATTCACCCGTGCTCCATCTCCATGGTCCCCTGTATTCTCCTCTCTTCCATTTTGTGCCCTTATCC
>PVIJ01022836.1:0-15352 GCA_004024925.1 Scalopus aquaticus
GACATAAATAACAATTAAAAAAAAAAAAACCTTCTATCCCCAGAAATCATTCTCCCCACTATTCTGATATGAGACAGGTAGCTTCCTGAGCAGAATAAGGTAACGTGTAAAAATTAATCGAGAAGAAAGGCCTTTGTGAGTTACTTGACTCCTCCCACCCAAAGTAGGTAAGTTAACTGTAAACAGAATTTCTAGTTGAATAATGAAAACAAAAGCCTGGTGAATCTACATACAAAATACTTAAAATCAATTAACTACAGATACACCCAATCCGGTCCTATCATAGTCTAAAAATAAAAAAGAATAATGAATAGGGGAAGGAGGAAAGAAAGAGAATTGTGAGATTCCCTATGCTTTCAATTGATGCAAACTTTAAAAGATTCTATGAGTTGAGGGTATAAGGAGGAGTCTTTGTATAAAAAACAAAACATCTCGGTTCTCACTCTTCCAAATCCCTGACTGAATGAGTTCACTGTTTCAGATCTTATCCATAAAACAGGGATACAATACTCTGAAAGGAGGAAGCTAAACAAAATCACCTTAAGTTCCCTTCTCATTTTTAAGATTTAGGATGTATACACAAACTTGATGTAGATTTTTAAATGTCAAGATATGCTCCTGGTCCCAACATACTCATGAGAGTCATTTGACTTTATTAAGAGAAGAATGGTGATCACCTCTAAGCCCATTGTTTCTATCTCTGACCATCTCGCAAATGCGTGCTTGTGAACATGACAAAGATCTGAAGAGAGCTCTTGCAAGGTTCAGAACAGTCACCACCACTCCTACAAACACTTAAAACTCACGTTATAATAGGAAGTCAGTAGCGCTACAATTTATATGAAAGTCTGCTTTCACTTTCAACTGGTGTTATTTGCTTAATCAAAAGAACAAAAATATTTACACAAAACAAAAAGCAACAAGAAAACTTGCATTTTTTTCCCAAGATTAAAATTCTAAAGATTATCCCTGATCTTCAGCAACAGTTCCATGGAAGATCCAATAGTGCACTGGGTATTCTTAAAGGTTTATCTGCCATAGATATAGATTCTGAATGAGGAATTTAACTCCTAAGATAACCAAGTACTGACTATCAACCTCAGTCCTTGGGATAGCATTTAAAGAAGTCTGTCTTAACAATCTGGATCCCCTAAGTACTAATTTCTTGTATTAACATTGAACTATCTATGATCAGAGAAACTAAAATACTCCTTGGATCTGTGCTGTACACGAACTGCAATAGACATATACCTTCAAAGTAGACTTAAAGTTGAAAAGTGACAAACTCCAAAAATGAATTTAATTCATGTATGCCAATTTTTTCTAAATGTATAAGTACACCAGACTGGAGTATTGTAACAACCAAACATCCTTTAAGAGGCAAAGGATGAAATCCAGACATACGCCTATGAATTCCTGGAACTTAATTCCAGATGGGCCCCTATAAATCACTTAACTCTTTTTTCCCTAAAAGTAAAAATCTCATAGCTTGGTCTGAAAATAAAGCATTTTTGAGCAGATTTTTAAAAAGAATTTTCTTGTGAGAAACAAAATGCTTAAAATACAAAATATTAACTATATAAAGTGCTAATTGTAAAAAATGTACCCAGCACCATTTCTAAACAGTCATTTTCCTGCATAATTCCAACTAGTCCTAGAATGTCTTTCTGTCCTATTTTTTGAGGACTTCCCAACCTATTGCTTCTCCTCTCCATGTACATAGCAATGTTTCTTTTAAAGGTCCCATGATTCTTATTCCTCATGTTTACTATCACTATAAAGGCTGCTGGGAAGAAAAATACCCGCCATCTCCTCAAAAACATGAAGAAAAGCGGAGGGCTGAGATCGGCCTGAGGACTTCAAATGGCTTGCTTGCCTTTGTTCTGGCTACATGCCTATCACACTGCTCTGTTCTGTGGGTTAAATTTCCCCTGCACTGCTGGCTATACCGTGGATACCACAGCCAAAAACACTCGCAAGCATCAATCCCTGACTCGGCGGCTCTGGCTAAGTGGCAAGCATCTAATGCCACCCTCACCTGATGCTTGGCCGTCTCCATACCCTCCAGAACTGTCGTCTTGAAGTCCTCCTGCTTGCCCTGTGGAAGGAAAGAGGAGAACTCAGGGACCTTACTCCATAAATTAAGATAATATCTGGACATAAAGGCCTAATAGTTGGTGACTCATGGATTCACCACCAACTAGTAAACCCATATTCAAAGAGCTCCTTCTTCTGGAATCAAGGCCCAGGAAATCACATCATAGTCTTTCAAATTCTGATTGGAAATTTCAACTTTACATGCTGATTCTTGTTGAAAGGTAGCAAAGTACACGGTATTTATAATTGCTAAATCCTTGCTTTAAGTCTTATTTAGTAGTTAAAGTTGAATGAGGACAAAGAAGATTCCAGTGTCTTTTTACTACTTGTTGCTAGACTGAGTGGGGTGACAAGGGCTCTAGGACCTGGAGCTACAACAGTGTACTGACAATTCAGTATTTCTGTAACTTTTCCTTTCTATCTAAAAAAAGAATACATATAAGATAATAAGTAAAAGATTTATTAATTTAATGAAAAAATTCCCCCACTTTCAAAGCAGTTATATGTATATGTAACACTGACACACAGTTCCAGAAGAAATTTCATTTACTGTAAATACTAGACAGTACTAGATCTGAATAAGCCAGTGCTTCCTTAGTAGAAATTTAGAATATGCCATAAGATGCCCTGCATTCATATGCCACTATAGACAGACACCCAGGGGTCAGGGACAGGCCAAGATCTGGGAGTAGCATCTATCCCAAGGTACACAAATCTGAGGAAGTCAGGATAGATCATCTTCCAGACTCAAAATCTATCACCAAGACAGATGGTATAATTCTCTTACACTGCTAGCCATCTCAGAAGTGATAGGAAAACTACAGTTTTATCTTTGGAAGGTATGAAACCACTAACCCCCAGTGATATAAAACTGGACAAGCCTCATTAAACAGTTTAAAAGGATTCCGATGAGAAAGCAGACTGATTTATTCTATCATTAGCGTTAAAAGGGAGCTTTTAGAAAAGTGAAACTAACAAAGCCCCCTTACTTTAAGAATGCTCCTAGAACTGGGAGATTTAAAATAACACCTTCAACTACATGAAGGTGCTTAGATATGATTTTTATAATATTAGGATACCTTACCAGAAGGTATATGCCCTGCTTTGAAGGCAGAATAGGATCTCATTCTAAAATTATTTCATTATGTTCTTGTCTGGAGGCCCCTTTGAAAATTCTAGAAGGTTATGCTTCTCAGACAGGGTCTGTGATTTACTGCTTACCACCTTTGGAAACAGGCATATAATTATGAAGAGATGACTCCAATTTTTAAATCCAACATGCAAATGCCTTAAAATACAGGTCCTACTTTTTTATTTAAAAGTTTAAATTGGAAATGTCCATTTTATTCATATAAAATCTTGCAGTGTTTTTTAAATGAAGTATAATAGTTGTCACTGTTTTGTTTAGCTCCAAATGGGACCAAGCTACTTTAGAAGATTGAATTGTATTTGGAAAGAGAGGGGAGAGGGATTCAGAACAATAAAATGAAGTTTCCAAGAATGGCAAAATTCAGGCATTAGGAAGAATACAGTTCCTCGCTCTCAAATTATGTTCCTGATGTGGCAAAGAATGAAAGAGTCTCTTGTAGTGAAGGCATCTCACTATTTCTAATAAATAATTAAAAACAAAAAATACGTGGGCCTCCCTGGTGGCGCAGTAGTTAAGTGCTGCTCTGTGGAGCTGTCGGCAGCGGCGACGCGAGTTTGACGCCCGGCCGGGGAGATTCCCACATGGTGCCTCAGACCTCTCCTGCCTCGCCCGCTGCTCCTGTAGATCCGCCTGTTCTGCTCCCGGCTCTGTCTCTGGTGAATCCTTCTCTCCGCCCCACGCCTCTGGCCTGTACCCCAGCTTCTTTGCATAAATAAATAAATCTTTAAAAAAATTTTTTTCAAGGTAGCCACTGAGTTATTTTACCCTTCCAATTTCTATTATTTTTCCTGCTCCTCCTCCTACATGTCATACAATGTGCTAATTCATTTATTTATTTTTAAGCACAGACAGCTCCTGATTGACCTTTTGGTCAATGGTACTTAATAGAAATACGAACTTATTTCCCCTGACTTACGTATTTAAAAGTTTAAAACAAGGTTGCTCTTTTAGAAAGTGAAAGTCTTTATTGTTTCTGCTTTTGAGAAAATGAATTAATAAAACTCTCTTAAGACACTGTTCTTTGAGAAAGATATGTAGAGAAATATGTAAATGATTCAATATACCCTGGAAGAATTTTTAAAAGGGATCCCTCAAAAAAGCAGAAAATCAAAAAAGAAATGAAACTCCAAAGTATTACTTAAGCAGATAAACAGGAGGAAACCAAGGAAATGGTGATTTAAACATGTAAGAAATAATGGAGGGGGCCTCCCTGGTGGCGCAACAGGTTAAGCACAGTCCTGTGGAGCTATCCGCAGCTGTGGCGTGAGTTCAATGCTCAGCTGGGGAGATTCCCACATGGCAGGGCAGACCTCTCCTGCCTTGCCCACAGCTCCCCTCAGCTGTGTGTTTTGGTCAATCTGCTCCACTCTGTCTCTGGTGAACCCTCTCACTGCCCCACACCTCTGGCCTCCACCCCAGCTTGTACCCTCCCAAAAAAAAAGAAAGAAAGAAAGAAATAACGGAGGGAAAAAAACCCACAAAGTGCTGAAAATTAAATAAAGGAACAATATATCACTTGACTTGATAAAGAAACTTGTTTGGAAGTAAAGATGAGGCTGTTATTTTCTTTCTTATAATACACTCATGAGTTTTTTGAGGGTGTCTACTTTTCCAAAGACAGTTGAAAACAAGTAGCATCTTTTAACAGTGGTATTCCAGACCAATTCTTCATTATTTTCTTAAAAACAGTACATGTAGAAAGGTTTGTAGCTAAGTTGCCATCCAGGTAGTGTTTCTCTTTTGGTTTATCTTAGTAGCCTTTCAGTTGTCCTCTTAATAAATCTTCTGCAAATCTGTTAATATATTCTTAAAGAACAGTGAAATGCTTTAGTCATAGTCATACTACTTGGTGTTTTCTCATCTTGATTTAATTCTCAAGAGACCACACATTCTCAAGAGATCCCTTAAAAGGAAGTCTATAATGACTTTCAAATATTTTATCTGGCAAGCATGTAATGGCTTGTTGTTCCCAGAACATACCGACCAAGAGATTTACATTTTGCCTCTTCAGTTTCTTAGAATCACATTCAAACTGATAACTTTCATAAACATTTTTAGAAATTTCAAAATCTTCTAGGATGCAGTGATTTTTAAACCGCACTTCAATTTATCAAAATAGCCAACTTACAAAATAAAAGTGACCACTAAGTTGATTTCAACTGACCTTGACAAACTGGAGGGGGTGGGGGTGGTACCAGACAGGGACAGACATCTCAAAGTTAAAACCATCTTCAGCATGTAAGTTTCTACTACACTGACATATTGGTTGAGTTTCCTTATTTAATAAACTCATTAATTCAACATTTACTAAATACCCATCCCCTAAACTGCCACATACAAGAACTTAAGTAGAATAGATGGAGTTCCTATATTTTCAAAGAGCCCTATAATCTAATTGGGCAAAACTGAAAAATATCCAGAAAGAAATGATTTTTTTTTTTTTTAAGAAACAAGAAGCTAACATAATCTTGGGGAAATCAAGGAAGCTTTTCTGAACAAATCCAAATTGATATGGAGAGGCAGCGAAAACCACCAGCATGGTCCAGCCATTTACAGAAGCAATGAGAAAAGCACAGCATAATATGTGCAAAGAACTACACAATCCCCTGCTTAATAAAGGAGAGGATCTCAAAGAGCACAGAGAGAGCAAATGGGTAGGTAAAGAGGATCACATTGTCTGGGGCCTCCCTGGTGGTGCAGCGGTTATGCGCTGCGCTGTGGAGCTGTCGGCAGCGGCGGCGATGAGTTCGATGCCCGGCTGGGGAGAATCCCACATGGTGCGGCAGACCTCTCCTGCCTCGCCTGCTGCTCCCCTCCGCAGCATGTTTCTGATCTGCCTGTTCTGCTCCCCACTCTGTCTCTGGTGAACCCTCTCACCGCCCCACGCCTCTGGCCTGTACCCCAGCTTGTATGTATAAATAAAATCTTAAAAAAAAAAAAAGAGGATCACACTGTCCAAACCTAAACTTGACCTTAATACCAACGGGGAAAGCTGTATAATCTGATAGGAAATCAGCAAAACAAGTGATATTTTAGCTAAGCTAGCTTGGTCACTTAGCACCAAATGAATTAGAGGGAAGAGGTGATCTAACTAAAGAGCTGATCAAAAGGCTACTGAAATAATTGATGTGAAGTAAAATCCACTAGAATAAAAAAGTGCCAGTGAGAATGGGTAAGGCATCACAAATCTAAAAGGCTGTACAAAGGAAGATGCAGGACTTTACATACTTGATAAAAGGGGCAAGGAACTTTAAAATGACTCCAAGTTTAAGTTCAGGAGAGTGGTAATGCAAAGGACAGAATGGGAAGTATGGGAATTAGGCTGTGAAAAGTAAATAGGAATATGCTAAAGGTGACTGGACATCAAAGAATGGAGCTGAAGGCTTTTGAAGCAGTTAAGAGTCTGAAGCAGTTGTAAATGTATGATTTACCACATAAGAAAACTATAGTCTTAAAGAATTGAGCAACATAGAAAAATGACTTAAAAAAGATAAAGAAATTGAAGAAGGTAGTGACTTATTAGTGACCATCAGATTGTGCTACCTTTTCATCCTCTCTGTAGGGAGAGAGTTGGCTTTAAAAACACCACTAAGGGCCTCCCTGGTGGCGCAGCAGTTGAGTGCTGCGCTGTGGAGCTGTCGGCAGCGCGTGATGCGAGTTCGACGCCTGGCCGGGGAGAATCCCACATGGTGCGGCAGACCTCTCCTGCCTTGCCCGCTGCTCCCCTCAGCAGTGTATTTCTGATCTGCCTGTTCTGCTCCCCATTGTGTCTCTGGTGAGCCCTCTCGCCGCCCCACGCCTCTGGCCTGTACCCCAGCTTGTATGTATAAATAAATCTTTAAAAGAAAAAAAACAAAACCACCACTAAAGTACTCACCACTCACGCACCATCACCCCTCAATGCATCCTTTCTGTTAACCTTTTGACTATGATTCTTGTCGTAAGAATAAATGATGTATAACAGTTCAAAGAATGCAAAGGAAAGTGAACTGGGTTCACAGTAGCAGACTAAACTAGCCTGAAAGAAAAGCCTCAGTATTTCCTGTGAAGCACATTAGAGGCATTTTAATAGTTTACACCAATCAATACCCTCCAAGAGAATGATCCAAAATGAAATCTAATGGGTTCCAACTGAGCTGCAATCTAAGGGTTATACAGTAATTTAAAACACTGAATTAAAACAGATGGCCTTTTTAAGGTCTAGAAATTGGGAAAATGGTACTGCTTGAGGTAAAGCCTGCCTGGAATTTTCTGTCTGTATCACTGGAGGAGCAGTGGAACTGATGATCTGCTCCTGAAGACTAAACACTGGAGCAGAAGTGAGAAAAGCAGGAATCTAATACAAAAGAAAGAAAAGGTCCTATAATCTAGAAAGGAAAATGCAACTTTTAGAAGTCATCGGGAAGAATTAAGTTTTTCCACGTGCTATTTCTTTCCAAATTCTATAGCAGGGGTTTTCCTTAATCTGCTGCAAAATACTAGGTTGTAGTTCACTTTTCAAAAATGTCCCAGGCCTCCCTGGTGGCTCAAGGGGTTAAGTCTCAGCACTATGAAACTATCCGCAGCCACTACAGCACTATTTTGATGCCAGGGCAGGGAGCTGACCCACATGGCACAGCAGACCTCTCCTCCCGCCCATTCCTCCCCTCAGCAGTGTATTTCAGTAGATCTGCCTATTCTGCTCCCCACTCTATCTCTGGTGAATACTCTCACCTCCCCCCATCCTCTGGCCTATACCCCAGTTTATATGCATAAATAAATAAAGCTTTAAAAAAAAGAAGTTCCAAAGAAAGTCCACAGATGTTAGTTATACTATGTTGTTCAAGTACCTGGCTTAAGTTGTTTGAATAGTCAAGAACAAAGCCTGTCTTCCAGTTATTTACCTGTTTTTAAAAAGTTAATACTGTGGCGGTTCCTCAAACTGCTAAAAATGGAACTTCCATACGATCCAGCAATACCACTTTTGGGAATCTACCCAAAGGGCACAAAAACACTAATTCAAAAGGACACATGCACCCCTATGTTCACTGCAGCACTGTTTACAATAGCAAAGGTATGGAAGCAACCCAGATGTCCAAAAATAGATGATTGGATCAAGAAGATGTGGTACATATACACAATGAAATACTATTCAGCATTCAAAGAAGATAAACACATGCAATTTGCAGTGACATGGATGGAATTAGAGGGGATCATACTCAGTGAAATAAGCCAGAAAGAAAGAGAAAAATATCGAATGGTTTCACTTACAACAGGACTATAAGGAAACCAAATAGGAGAGAGACACTCCGTGGGCTGCCCCCCACTCCCCCACAAACCCCCATGCGCGGAGGTGGGGGAGGGAAGGATAAGGGCACAAAATTTAATAGAAAAGGACACAAGGGACCACGGAGATGGATCACGGGTGAATTGGTGGTGGGTTACTCAAGAGGAATATAAAATGTAAAAGACATAAATAACAATAAAAATATATATATATTAAGAAGTTAATACTGAACTTTACTCTGGACCTGTGATTAAAAAAATAATTTTATAAGTCTTCATAACTGATAACAATGAATGAATTTCCCAACAAGAGAATCTTCTTTTCCTGTTCAAGCAGCAGTTTCTCAAGAGCTCTAGTTAACCATATCTTCCTAGACTATGACTAGGGGCTCCTTCTGTCATATGAGTTTACAGTGCTATGAAGAAGATACAAATTCTGAGCACTAATTAATTATATGTGCTTTTATATCTTCAAATATCAGAAAACATAAAAAACAAAATGTTCCAAAGAAACACAACCCTATTTTCAAATGCTTAAAACCTCTCTGATCTGCAAATATGGCATCTCAATTGTTAATATATGGATTACAATTATGTTAGTCTCTCAGAAAAGTCTTTATTAGTACCAAAATTTGTCATTCCTCCTATGATTTAACATTAAAAAGATGAAATACCAAGATTTGATTAAAAAGTCTCATACAGATACACACGCACACACGTGCGCGTGCACGCACATACACACAGCTTAGTTTCAGATGTTTAAGGTATAATTTATCTTGCAATGCGTTATCAAAAATGGACTACCATACTTTTCAGGTTTCAAGAGTGACTTTTCCCTGAATAAAACTTCTACCATATACCAAGTTCAATCCTGTGTTAAAAATTACAAGATATTTATACACAAAGCAGTTCACCTCATATCAAGCCCCTTTTGCAGATGAGAAGATCCTCATAGACAGAGCATCCTGTTTTTCTCTTATCAAGCCAAACAAATGAGTGTAGTAAAAAGAATTCAAGGAAATTATAAAACCTAAGTTGTTCAAATAAATTACTATTTTGCCTTAATATAAAGGAAAATAAAACAATCAATTAAATGAACTCATTCATTAAGGCAGCTCAAGATCAAACCTAAAATGGTAGCATGATTCAATAGTTATTAGTCAAAATGAGCAAACAGTTAAAAATCAAGGATCTGACTACTTCATAAAGGCCCAACTTCATTCCTCCTTCATGTTAAATGTAAAATTTCCAAAATCTAATTTTGGGAAAAAACCTTTAAGGACAACTTCTGAATTCTCACCATACTCTGAATATGCTATGTACCATACTGCTTCTTCATTGTAACCAATGATCATTATTTGTCACCCTAAACTGGACTGTGAATTTTTTCAGGATGACCTATAGTTAGTCTTCATCTGTGAACCCTTAAGAATTCAGCATAATGAATGGAACAAAGCACTTCTGGTGTACAGTTAAAGTGTGTAGAATAATTGCTACATTTGGAGGAAACTTATTTTGTGTAGAAAATGCCTTTTCACAAAAATCTGTCCTCTAACTACCAATCTCCTTTTTCTTTTTCTTAAACTCTTCCAGTAAGCTAAGAAGGCTCTGTGGTGAAGATTTAATTCTTTCCACCCTTTCTGCCTGTAAGTCCCTTCAGAATTTCTGCAGTTAAGTGTAATATTTAAGAGTATTTTACCTTCGATTACACACTTATGTATTATACATTTGTGTCTCACACAAGGCTACAAAATTAGTAGAGTGGGAACCATGTGTTGCACAGTAACATATACCTTGCTCTATTTTTATTTATCTCTCAAAATATAAAACTGAAATGCTATGTAAAAAAATTAAAAATAAACCTTAGGTTTGCTTTCTGAATGTATGCATTATACTTCATGTAATGAGAACTTAAATGATTTCAGGCATTTATACGGCATTAGCAGACCAAAAGGGCAACAGACAACCCTGTCAGGAATGAAATTTCCCAGCAATTTCTGGTAAATCTATAGGAGGGTCCCCTGCTAGGCATTAGAGTGCAAAAAAATTCTATAATCAATCTTTCTTTTAGGGGTAATTTGAGTCAATTCTCTCCAAATCTGTAAGCTGCTCCTGTTGGCTCATCTTGCAGGCATGGAGAGAGGTAGCAGAGAGAAAATCCAGGGAGACAAGCTATTTGAGAACAACAACAAAACCAAGAACAAAAACCTAAATTATTCACCTGATCTTGGACCATAACTATTTATGCTGTCAAACCCAGCAGTTAGCAAACCAGGCCTATTAACTGACCAATTTTTTCCTTTAAAGAAAGGGAATCCATCTTCTCTGGTCAAATTCTATTATTCCAAGTTCTAAAGAATAGTCCAAAAGACTCTGATTCTACCTTTTAGCTTTTTACTACACTGAATAAGCAATTCATCAAATTTTTGGTCATCGGTCATTTGTCATATGGATATTTTCATTATAACAGCATTTATGATCAAATTTCACTGAATTTTAGGCTAAATTCTCCTATCCATAAACATACATTTTGTATATTTTCCGTAATTTAGTATTTTTACTAATTCAGATTGCCTCTCCTATGTGACTTTTAAAAAATCCTTTCAAACCCAGAGTATGACTATTACACAAACAGAATCCAAAAATTAAAACCACGCAGTTTCTTGTCATACAGATCTCTCACATTAATGATTTTTGTAATTTAACAGCCCGTATGTCTTTCAAACACACCACACACACACATTCAAAATTACCCTGCACAGTAGAGAAAAGAGCAAATACAACTATCATTTGTTAATACAAATATATTAAAGTATGTTCAAAAGTACACATTAAATATAAAAATACACAGAAATGTTTAAGAAAACAAAATAAAGGTAGATTTTAAATATAAGAGTAATGCTTAGTATGAAAAGTACATTATTTATGCATTGTGACTACCACAGAAGAACAGGCCACATTAAGTTATCAAAAACTGACACGTCTAAAAACAGAGTATTAGGTCCCAATTAAGTAAATACAAACAAACAAATCCATGCCTCCAGTTTCCATAAAAATTTAACTTTGATGTTAACATTTTCCCACTGACCAAAATCCACTGAACTCAATTAACAAAACAGCCTAATTCATCTCTCTAAAATAAGTCTTTTGACTCCTATAGTTCATTCTTCTGTAGCATATCAGATTGAATTCCCAAAACATGTATTTTGGTACAATACCTGTCTCTCAAAAAAGCTCAGTGCTTAAAGGACATGAGTTAAAGTTCCTTAGCCTGGCCACCAAAGCTCCAACCTTCCTTTCTGGCCTCCCCTCAGAACTCTCCTAGCATAATCTTTCAGACTCACAGACTTCAGAATACCTTGAACTTCCATAATGAATAAAAAATTTCACTCTTCTTAAGATTAATATGGAAAGCAAAGCAAAATTCTCTAAACAAATTTAAACTGCTGAGAATAAAAATATTCAAACCTTACCTATATATTTTAGTAGGTTAAGTTAATTTCTAGTTATTACCTAAAATGATTAAGATGAAGTTTTGGTAAAGAATCAAGATTTTAAGATACCCATACAACAATGAAAGAACTGGTTTTGATATGACATGAGATTTGGAAACCCTGAACGGTTTCTAAATACTTGAAGCCACCAGGCTTTACAGTTCACTACCAGGGCCCAATCAATTTCTAAATTATGTAGAAAGTTGCCACTACTTTTCAGGGGTAAGTACTTCCTTAAATCATACTGGTTTGTTTTTTTTTTTAAGTATTTTTAGAGGAAAAATAACTTTATTTTCAAAACCAGAAATGTACTGACAAGTTCTGGCTGTTACCCACACAGCTCTGAGCACTAATTACATCCTAAACTTATGAAACAAAACTTTAACTTTCTCCCCAAATTTAAGAAAACTTTATCTAAACCACTGCATTAAAATCAATTATAACACAATAAAGACATTTCCCCCAAATCCTAAAATCCCTCTGCTAAGATATTTACTTTCTGTGGGAAGTGCCTAAGGGAAAAAACCAAACCTCTGCCAAAAAAGAAAACAAAAAGAATTTGTTTAAAATTTTCAAAAGACAAAGAAAGCATATACCTAAGTAAATCAGTTATTTACTGGAGACACAACCACACACAAAAAGACAGTGAAACAGCATCTGAGATATCAGATCATGTCCTGAATTATACTTAGAGACCTTAAACTATAGAGTAGCAGTCTTGAGTCATGACAGTATCAAAAGGATTATCTCCATGTATCTAATTAGCAGGTCTACAGCAAAAGTAGAATAAGGCAAGAACCAAAGCATCGCGTAGAAGAAAGGAGCAGAGTCAATGGGCCAGTTGGAAGGCCAGAAAGGGTTAAGTGCTAAATGTAAAAAAATTTGTAAGAGGAAGGAAAAAAATTAACAAAAAGAGAGGAGGTATTGGCGAGGTCCAGAGAAGGCTACTTTTGTCTTAGTGACATACCTCTCCCAGCAAGTTATTTAAAAAAGTGTTAGGAAAACCCTTCCTAGAAAACTCCCAAATCTTGATATACATTAAAACCAAAATCTAATCTATCCTTTTCTAAATGTTCTCAAACTACCTTCCTTTACTACAATTACTGTAAATTGTAAATTTTTATTTCTGAGAGTTTTAGCCAAAATCTGTTAAACTCTAAATCTTCGTTTAAATTAATAACTAATCTGTAATCCTGTCAAGAGATCGCTCCATCCCGCACTGGCCACCCCTTTTCTAAAACTTTAAAATAACTTCTGGTGATTTCTATAACATCATAGAGCAGAAAAACCTAAAGGAAAGGGAATAAAACTTCTCAAATGAAATAAATCTTAATCTGGATACTTAAGAAAGTTGCGTAATATTTAGCAGATGGGGTCTAAAACTAGCTTTTTGTTTTGTTTTTAAAAGATGCAGACTAAAAGAACTGGTGAAGTGAATATGAGCTACAGCTACTAGAAATACCAAAGGTATTTTAAGGAGAACTTCGTAAAAATCAAAGTCAAGAAGAGCTATTAACACAGTGTTAGAATGTCACAGTTGAATTGGAATTATTTAACTCCAGAACAATCTCTGAACCATTTTGTCTCTAAATTCTGAATCAGAGGTATCATCAAGAGGTCTGGTTCTTTGGATTTGGCTTTCTGTATGTTTTCTCTAATTGTTTATATTCTCCTATTTTCCAATCACCTTATACAGTACCACAATCCTTCCACCCACATTCTTTACTGTCCTCCTATATATGTATAGACACACACCAAAAGAGAATTATCAGTACAACTATGTATATATGAAGCTCTATAAGCATGTATATGTGTGCATATGTATATGATCACATACATATGTATATATACACATACAGATATTAAGACACATTTAGCAAATGCCAAAGTAGAGACAAAAGATGAAGACATAAATAATACTGTAGAATAGAAATAAATCCATTTATTTTTATTTCTAGAAGAAAACATATCTGTGACTGATTAATATAACTCACCAGACGGTTCTTCTGGTTCACTTTCATTTTCTTCTTCAGGTGGGGCTTGAGGGGGTGGTGGGGGGAGCTTCTTTTCCTTCTCGGCTTTAGCATTTCTTTCTTCTTCTGAATAATACTCATCTTCTGAGAGGTTGGCCAAGCTTTCATCCATCTCTCTGTACTCTACCTATATGGAGATTATACCAGGGAGAACTAAATACAATGAACATATAAAATCAGGGACTCAATTTGGAACCATCAGTGAATGTGAATTTCTTTTTAACTTGAAGGCTTAAGAAAAACAAGCAAACAAGAAAAAAGATAACTCATAATAGGTAATGATTAAAAACGATATTCTCTCATGAAGCAATCTTGTGTTAATTTAGATGTAGTCCAATCTGTAACTTTAGAACATAGTAATGACATTCAGATCAAGAACAGGTTCTTTACAACCCCCAAACTTTTATAAAAGTGTGTATGTATGTAAATGTATGTGTGTATACGTATTTATATACCATGTTCACATGCTAGAAGTTTCAACGAAAGACTAAAACAACCCGTTAGACAAAAATATAGTTGACTAGAATAACAACGCTTTCGAATGCCAACCCTACTAACCACGATGCATAGGAAAACAGCAAAAGAATTACAGAAAGGGGAGGAGGAAGAAAAGTTGCAAACAGCCATATTCAAATTGAAATTATGAAAATGTACATTTGTTTAAAAAGTAACTGGTAACCTAAGAGAGCTGAATAATGAAAGCAAAGAATCCTTATTATAAAAAATTAAGTGATGTGGAAATGGAGGCAACATGTCTTACCACTTACTGATACAACAGTTATAAAAGAGAGAACCAGGTAGTAAGGAGAAAAAGGAAGCAGCCAGTGTAAGTGAATGTTTTGGGGATAAGGGATCTGAGGAAAAGGAAGATTATATATCACAAGTCTGTTTGCCAAAATGTATAATACAGTATTGCAAATTGTCATCAACCTTGGAACACTGCCAAGCTATCACTGATTCCCATCATAATAAAGACTTCAGTAAATGATAAACTTGCTAGATTTCTGAACGGAAGAGTCCTGTTGATTGTAGTGAATATATTTTAACATTGGAAATATCTTTGAAATAGCTCCAGATTGCTGACTGCCTTTATATTCCTTTCTTTTTTTTTTCCCTTTAACGATATGACCATAGGGTTTGGGGGTTGGGGAATGGATGGTTAAGGTAAGTTACTGAAAACAGATTAGGATAAAAAATGGGGAAAACTGGAAAAGATTTTTGCACACAATACATCTGATAAAGGACTAATAACAAAAATTTACAAGGAACTCACACAACTCAACAAAAACAAAGCCAACAACCCAGTCAAAAAA
>PVIJ01022837.1:0-15354 GCA_004024925.1 Scalopus aquaticus
TTCAAAACAAATTTTAGAATTGAAATTAAACTTTCTTTAACTGCTTTTATAATTACTTAAATTTATGCTGCATCATATGCTATGTTAGTACTTAAATTGCTTTAGTCTCATCAATTCAGAAGGCTGGTCTGAACTTGAAATTAGAAACAAAACAAAATGCAAACTTCCTCTTTTCAGGTGTAGAAATAATTTCACTCATACCTGCCTATCCTTTAAGTGAAAGTCCCTAACTGTCCTTTTCAACCATAACTAAAAAATACAAGTTTGCCTGTCTCTGACAAGTTCTTCCTTTCACAGTGTTAACCATTCTTTGTGATGCTAACATTCCCAAGCTTCAAATCAGTGTGTAAAAGCGTGGTCCCCAGGAAAATGTAGAGTTCCAGGTTCCCTGCCCCACCCAAGGGCGGTGGAGCTAAGCAGGAGCAATAAGAAGTTAGTTGGAAGGAGAGAGAGAGGAGACTGGAGAAGGAAGGAAGCAGGATGCAGAGTCAGAAGAGGCAAATGGAGCAGAGAGACATGTAAAGAAGCTACACTGGCTGGACTGATTGAAACAGATGTGGGTGAGAGATCCATGGGGAAATTAAAAATGCAATGCTGACCTGGATTTTGATTTTGTTCTTTTCCTCCCAGAATTGTCTGGCTGTTTCTGACTGTTTACTTTGAGTCCCTGCCAAAAGTTGTTTGACAGTTGTGGCAGGCTTTTGGGCCCTGCTTTGTGCCAATTCCATTTGCCCACAGGGTGTTGAGTAACGTTGGGTGCTTGATTTAGAACTATATTCTCTGTCTTTTCTAATTTAATAAAGTTTCAATCCACTAAAGGTATTATGTTTTGTGTTGATGCGGCAGATGGCAGAACCTATTTAGATTGGCCAGGTTTGGGGGTTTTGGGGTGCCCCTCTCCCTGCCCTGTAACAAGGGCATATCTTTTTATTTTACTGAATAAAATGACCACTTTTTAGGCAATATTTAAAAAAAAAGCTTGTAAGTCTCTTCGGATTCTTATTCCATAACCATTACCCACTAGGAAGTTCATACCTTCTTTTCTGCCTTCTCTCTCAGACCTATTTTATTCTTCAAGATGACTCTCTCTCATCAGGGCCAAATATCCCCTTTATTGGATATTGGGGAAATTCCCAAAGGTATATACTCTGCTAAATTCAGCAACTTGTGATTTATCTTTTGGAAAAAAGGCAAGTAGTTGTAATTTTCATAAACGAGTTGGGAATAACTTTAACATGTCAATTGTGTTCAGAAATGGCTAACTTGTATCTGAAGTGAATCTACCATACTCTAATAGTGTTTTAAAATATTTTTCCAAAAAGAAAATAGTAAGACATGTCAGTTACAAGTTAATGGACCTATTAGTCAAAAAATATCTATGTTTAACGACCTCAAGATCTTAAGTAGTTAAACCTAAGTTAATAAGGTTTTAATATATTTGTACTGATCTAATGATCACAGGAAAGTATCATGTTAACTTTATGCCCTAACAAATACAACTACAGTAATCACTAGCTCTCCTAAAAATATACAAAAAATTGGTATTGTAAATATTAACAAATCTCCTTCCTATATGCCTCTAGGAAAAAAAAAATATTTTACAAAATTCTATTGGTTTTGACAACCCATTGCCTACTCAAAAACCTGTTTTGGCCTACATTTTAATCTCAGTGAAAAACACTCTACAAAAACATGTATATTTATTGATAACCTGGTCTAAATTTTTGTGACTTACACTGCAATATGACGTCTTTTGACTCAAATCGTATTTTAGAAGTCACAAATGACTGGGACTTTATACCAAGCCAAATTGTGTACATTTTTTTAAACCTGGGTTTATAGTAAGAAAATTATTGTTAAAGTCTCTTAAGCTTCAAAAAGTAAAATATAAAAACTAACCTTGTTAACTGGTTCATTTTCCGTGGCCTCCAAAGCAGCCTCTTAAGATATAAAACAAAAGAACTCATGCAGATACATTTTATTTATCAAGATCCCACTTTATTCCATATTAGAATAGTGCTATGTGAAAATATATACACAACTGACAAAAGATAAGAGAATATAAGTAAGAATAGCTACAGAACTAACATTGGCTTTTAAATAACACAGCTATTTTACTTCTTCTAAGAGCAAAACTTCAGAATAACCAAGAAACAAGATGAAGTTCTAAATCATAATGTTCTTAATTTCACATAGGCACTGAAAAATATATATACACACAACACAAATCACAGAGTTTATTTTCTCAAAATTTTAATTTTTTTATCTTCACAGAGAACAAAATAAAATTTTTATTTACCTACCTGAAATCATTTCTTTACCACTATTTTCAGTGGCTTTGGCTTCCATTCTGGTCTTTACTTCAGAGTTTCCTGTATGAAATAGTCTATTTAATGGTATATAAAAGCAGACTAATATAATTAAACTAATGAATCTAACAAACTTAGTTTTAGTTCTTTATTTCAAGTCTCCTTATGCTAATTTCAGTGAAAACTAATATATTTCACTTTTAAAAACTAAGCAATTCCCCTGAAGATTTTTAAAACATTGATTTCAAAATATGCCTTGAATCCAGGGAATTACCAAGAGTCTATAAAGGTAAAAAAAAAAAACATTGAATGATAGCATTTCAAGCTCACCTTGAACAGCTGTCATAGTTTTACTGGTGTCTTTGTTTTTAATAATGCCAGCCTTTTTGACTTCCAAAGACTTCTTTCCACTAGATTTTGCTTTAAAAAATAGAATTGAAACATTATTTTAAGACTCTGTTCACTCACTCAGAATATCGGTAAATAAGGAGTTTAATTTGATTATAAAAGCAGTTCTTTTCCATATATTTACTATTTCTATTTATTTTCAATATTTTACTAAAGAAATTAAAAGGCAATTTTTGTTGATGGTGATTAATAAGTTGTAAGTTTAACTGTCACGTGGCAGAGGCAAATCATATAAAAAATTTTATTTTATAATTTCTGCAAAGTTCTTCAAAATTAGTCTATTTGAAAAACATCAAGCAGATCATTTTAGTTTCAGCATGTTATAGTTATTTAAAAGTGGGGTAAATACAATCTAATAACATGCAAAGATGTATCTCATTATAAATAACAAATATCAGAGGAATTGTACATATATTTTGTACAGCCTGTCAAACTCTTTCCTACACAGGAATGTTACTGTCAAAGACCAAAATACTAAAAACTAAAAGTTTATATGCATAAGATTTTAAATGTCAAAGAAATTATACTAAACATTTAAAGGTGTTTTTAAATACTAAAAGTATATGAATTTAAAACATCTATATTCTTAAATGCAGGTGAGAATAAACTTAATTAAGAATTAATTTAAATATTAATGAAACGAAACAATAATCCTCTTCTTCCCAGTAGTATGTCTTACCTGTTTTGATTGAAGCTTTAATACCTTTAGCAGCTACTGTTACCACAGATTTTACAGAACCTGCTGACTTCCCTAAAACAAAAGCCATAGTCAAAACTAGTTGATTCAATTTCTAGCAACAATCCCCCCCCCCTCAAAAAAACTCATAAAGAGTCACAGAGTATATTAAAAACACAAAACAGTATCATCGCTGGAGGCACAGGCCATTATCTAAATACAATAGTGGTAATAATTTCTTCAGGAGAAAAATATCACTAAAATAAGAAATTACCTCCCCATTGAGGTACTTAAAAAACAGCATTCAGATACGTTTAACAAATCTCTAATGGGTGGATCAACTACAACAACATTATTAATAGGGCATCAAAACAATCTGACAGTCCTTTTAATAGTCCCAAAATCAGTTATAATTGGGGCACCCCACATCATATTTCCTTTGCTCTCACTTGACTGATAAACATTCAAGTACACCTACATCATCAAGATACATAAAGACTGCTTGACTCATTACTAGTCACACTGAGTGTTACAGCACTCATTACTAGTGGGCCTACCTTAATAGGACTATCTAAATTGAGTGAACCCTTCTTGATCGAAATTTGCATCTACTATTGTTGCTTATTTTCCAAGATGATGCTGTTTACAAAGACTGTGATCAGCAAAGTGTCACTGAGTAAGATCACCAGAGAGTCAAAATCCTTTTCTATTTAGAGAGCAATAGGAAATTTAATTCGGAAAATTAGGATTCATAACAATTAGCAAGGTATCAATAGTACGAGGAAATGCCCAGGATTCTAAGTCAGAAGATACGAGTCAAATTCCAAGTGACACTGCGAAGTCTTGGGCATTGATTTATGTGTACATTTCCCTGTTTATAAACAAGGTTGTAGACTGCTATAATTACCTAGTTAAGACCAATGTGAGAAATGGTCATGTTTTTGAAAAGTCATTATACAAATAAAAGGAATTATTGATTTAAAAAAGTCAAGTGATACAGTTTTACAGATTAACCTTTTATCTATCCAAAGACAAACTCTAGCCTCTGCTCTGAAAAAGAAAAAGCAATACCAATACTTATAGCTTCTCATTTCTTAGTCACACCTAATTTTTGTCTCAGTACAGCAATCCTCGCCCCAATGAGCATTTAAGATATTTCTTTCATTAAGCCCTAGTTATTACCACAAGTCAGTTCACTTTACTACTTCTAGCTCGCTACCAGGAGCAAAAGGAAAAAATTATCTAGAATTAATTTCCAACAGTTACAGGGTGGCTAGTGGTTTTAGGACCCACTCCTCCAAATCTCACTCAGTGACTCCCATAAACTTAGTATCAGTATCAGTGTAAAATCAAAGCGTTTGCTAATAAAATGCACCTTCAAAAGTGAATCTTTTTCTGGTCATCGCTAATCCCCCCAATTACTGCTTCTAAGAAATAACCATAGGAACATTCTAGATCTCCCACCAACATTCTGCCAGTTCAAACCTACTTCCTTTCTGTCCTACCATCATAGTAAGATAATTTAAAAAATGATCTCTATCCACTTAAAAGGATGATCCTGAATTAACCAACATTTAGCAGAAATGGAAGGGAAAAGAGAGGATAAATTTAAGGGAAAGAAAAAGAAATACTAATTTAAAAAACCACTATAACTCAAAAAAACTGCAAAGAGTACATAATATGCTGTCACATTTGTTACTGGGATTACTTTATAAAACAAAGTAAACAAAGAGAAGACCTTAATAAAAGAAGGAAGTATCTCTGATTCTCATCAGAGATGAGAAATGAAGTCCCATTTACATTATATTCTTTTTTTTAAAAGATTTATTTATTTATGCATACAAGCTGGGGTACAGGCCAGAGGCGTGGGGCGGCAAGAGGATTCACCAGAGACAGAGTGGGGAGCAGAAAAGGAAGATTGACAGAAATACAATGCTGAGGGGAGCAGCGGGAAAGGCAAGAGAGGTCTGCTGTGCCAAGTGGGATTCTCCCCGGATGGGTGACAAACTCTCATTGCGGCTGACAACAGCTCCACAGCTTAACGGCTGCACCACCAGGGAGGCCCTATTACATTCTTTTGATAGTTACTACAAAGAGCATTATCTACTAAATTTCTTGTCAAAATTTCTAGAAAACCATCATTCTAAAGACTGAAAAATAGCACATTCTATAACACATGAAATCCAAGACTACTTTTTAAAAAGTCTAGAATCTTAAGAAATATACCTGAAGTCTTACTCGCTTTGGTTACAGTTGTCTTGGTCTGTCCAGTTTTGGCTAAAATAGCAAGAGAATGATAACAGTAACAAATTACAAAACAGTATCATTCAACATTTACGAAAGAGCTACCCTACAATGATCTTGAAAAAGCACTACAAGATAATTCCTTTACACATTTCAGCATGGATCATGGAACTACAACTCTAAGTAGATTCATGGACTTGCTCATACAAAAGACATAGATTTTAAATGTTCAGCAATTAGCATTAAATTGTCCACTTAAGGGCTATACCAATTATAATTCCCGTCAATAATACATGAGTGGGATCTCCATAGTTCCACCCAAACATGGTAATGTCAGAGTAATCCCAGATTATTATTCTAATCCTAGTCTTTGTTTATATATACACAAATCTAATCAAATGTAATGTCACTCTAACCCAGACTTTTTTGTTTGTATAAAAGTATGTATATACAAATACAATCATATAAAAGAAGGAGCCACCTACTTCAAGAATTATTTTATTTATAATGCTAGGAATGGATTTTGAACTTTACCAAATACTTTTCTCAGAATTTATCTTTCTCTATTGAATATGGTAGCCTGAATTAACAGATTCAGGTTTTATCTTTCTGGTATGACTCCTAACTCCCTAGGAGACTCAGGGAAGGTATCACAACAAAATTTTCCCTCAAACGGATCTTGAAGGCTAAGTCAGGATTTTTCCAACCTTGTACCTCCCAAAAGGAGTCTTGAGTAAGTAAATTTAACCAGAAGTCAAATGATTACACACAAATGGATAGCATAAATACTGAGGTATAAAATGACAGTAAAACTGGAAAATAAACTGTTCTGAGTAGAGGGAAAATAACATACAGATGAGTGACAAGAGACTGAAAAAGCAAACTGCAGCCAAAGGAAAAGAATAATTTATGCAATGCTCAAGAATTTGGGCTTACTCCAATGGGTCACTAGGAATGAAATGAGAATTGCTTTAAAGAGATGTCAGGGCAACTATTAAGTAATGGAAAATGGAATAAAAATACCAATCAAGAGGCTATCTTCAAATATTTAAATATGAGTCAGAATTAAGTTGTAGATGTGATTCAGTAAAACAGTGTGAGGTAAATTCAATAAAGAAGTAATTTCATCCTCTAAATGGATGAAAAAAGGATGGTGCCTAAGTCTGAAGTGGATGTGATAGAAGAGAGGGTTAAAGGATTACTAATGGATGTCTAGGACTCTACATTGTTAGATGATATAAGAGAGTAGTAAATTTGAAGGGGAAGAAGGTATGAATTTATATATGAGATAAGTCATTGGTCCTTAAACACACGGGAAAGAAAAACAATCAACCATAAAAGAAAAGCATGATAATAAAAGAAAAACAATCAACCATAAAAGAAAAGCATGATAATCAAAGAAAACAGACTTTTTGGAAAACCATTAAGGAACAATAAAGGAAGAACAAAGGAGGTTAAGATTTAGACTTATACTTTAGTCAGCTATTAAAGGCTATCACCAATAGATATTGTTGAGAGCTGAAATTTAGCTATGCTAAAATCTATGTTCATGGTTTTCTCAAATACAAAGAAATCACTGCATCTAAATTTTCCTATTTTAACCAACATTTGCACACTCTCCTAGTAAAATGCTTGAAATTTTAAATTTATGCTTTTAGCTTTTATATTCCAGTCAATAAAATATTCTATATAATAAAATTTAATTTTTTCCCCACCCCACATTTTAATTAACCTTTTCATATCTGATACTAATCACCACAAATGAATTCCAACTATGTTTTCTCATCAGGATTTTTCAATCTTTCCATTTATCCAATCTAAATGAGAAGAATCCTAAACAATTACTGGTTCTTTATTCTTTATGGCAATTTCCCAGAGTCTGTACCAGTTATTACTAGATCTTAAACAAAAATAGTGTGGTGAACGTTGGCCAGGCTTAGGCAACAGTGTGTTAAACAAAGGTAAATTTCTCTTAAGCAGAACCTCATAAAGCAAGTGTTTTGTGAATTTTTAAGGGGGTAAAAAAAGGCTGTAATACATATCAAAACTTTATCTGATCCAAAAACACATTCTAGGAATTAACTCTTTCACATAACACAATTCTAAATGTGTTATTAATGGGGTCAAATTAAAAAACTTGCCAGCATAACTTTCAAAGTTTTGTATTAGAGTGATTTGTCAATTCTCTTACCCTATCATCATGATAATGGAACAAATATTCTGTTTCTATATAATTATACTTTCACATGTTCACACTTAAAACCTTAATCAAACTTTACTGCTTTTCAGAAACCATCCCTACTCACCTCTACTGATTATTTCCAATTACTTCAGTAACAACTAAATATTATGAGATTTTATACAATCCAATTTTCCATTCACTTAAATGTTAAATATTTTATATGAAATATTAGAATAAAAATCCAAAAGAGAACATACAAAACACAACTTAACATTCTGAACATATCGTATGTCTAATTTATTTTAGCTTATCTCTAAGTCCTTAACTATCAAATTGTCTATTTTTACTACACTCAAAAGTGTATGCTCTAGCTATAACTTCATTCACCTTTCCGATCCTAAATTGATTGCAAAAAAAAAAATGACTCAGTTTATTAAAATTGTATGCAGATTTAATTTAGGTGGAGTCATATTTCAGACCTGAAATGTTTTTCAGAATGTAAAAGAAGCAACTTTTAGCACGTAAGTCTAGTAACATCTATTTGGTTAACTTCTTGTTTACTTTTTGACTCTAAGCAGACATTCAAAATCAAAGCGACAAAACAAATAACCATAACATACCTATATGTTTTGTCTTATGGGTTTACTGGAAGGGAACAATGAGAAGTACTGGAAAACTAACTTGAACAGCTATTTATAGACATTATCTCACTGAGTTTTTGCATTTATTACAGAGTGATTCCATATTACACAGTAGCAGACATTAACTATTAACTTAATACAGGGGCCATCCTGGGTCTCTTCTAGTAAAGAACAATAAATGTTTTCCTAACAACATCAGGCAAGAAATTTCTAGTAAACTGATAAAATGAACTCATTTGGAGGAGTATTTAAAATAACAACTTACTAGCAGGAGCTGAAGTCACAGTTTCAACAGCTTTAGAAGCATCAGTATCTTTTCTATTTAAAATAAGGAACAATTTAGTAAATTCTGAAATTTCACGTTCTAAAACATACAAAGATTCAACATTGAAATCTAACACAGCTTGAAATAATTCAATATGAACAATCCAATTTAAAGTGGAGGGTCATAAAATATATTAAAAAGCAGTTTTAAAATTAGTTTACTGATACATATACATTTATTTTCACATATGAAATGATGGACTTACTTTAAAGTAGATGCAGATGTTTTCTTTGAATCTGATGTCTTTTTCTTCACCTCTTTGTTCTATGAAGGAAAAATATTTAAGAAAATTTAGTATCTTTCCAAACAACTATAAAAAGCAATTTAGGAAATACCAGCATAAATACAAAAAAAACTTATAAATCTTCCTATTTTAAAATATGCTTTTTTTTTCTATTTAAATCTGTGATCCTATGGCATAACTTTTTATCCCACCTTTTACCACTCATCTACATTTTCTTGCACCTATCTTTTCAAACCATTACTTCAAACAGCACTAGAACATATCAGGTACATAACTGCTATCATGCTTGTCCAATCTACAACCACAGCTTTTATTTGACTACAATAGATTCACAATAGCCTTTCTGATTCCATACTTGTTTTTTTACCCACTAAAACTCTACTCTAAAATTAAAACCACCAGATTAATATACCATTCCTAGGCTGAAAAACCTCTTCTTCAAGAGAAAAAGCCAGTACTTACAATGGTCTATATACATTTACACTACATGTTCCAATCCTCCTCAATTCCAAACTACTACATACTTCTTCCTATATTTCTCTACCTCCAATCCCAAGCACCCTTTATACACACCTCAAACAAGTTACTCAAGTGTGGTGAGTCAAGTCTTTTGCAGTTGCTGTCCCTCCTGTCTAAGAATGCCCTCAAATAAAACTTTCCATGACTATCTTATTTAAAGTTGCACCAGCTCCACTTTCCCCAACAAGAAAACTTGTATTTTACTTTTCTGTTATTTTTCTCCACAGTACTTCTTGCTAAAATGTAGTATGTATTTTCCATTTTCTTGTGCTCTTTCTCTCCCCATGCCTTAAAGACAACACTGCAAAAGCTGGCACTTGTTTTATTCACTACCCTATCTCCTGTGACGAAAACCATGCTTGGCAATTAGTGAACAACCAGTAAAGAAAGCTGACCTATGAACAACATAAAAGGTAGGACAGACAACCCCTAAAGAGTCAAAAATCCCCACATAATTTTTGGCTTCCCCAGTCCACCATCTACCACTGACACAAACAGCTGATGAACACATACCTTGTATGTGATATGTATTACATACTATATCCTTACAATAAGCTAGAAAAAAGACAATGTAAGAAGATCATAAGGAAGAGAAAATACATTTACAGTAGTATATTGTATATGTCAATATCTTTAATTTTACCTGGTTTGTTTACATGAAAATCTACATGAAGTAGACCTGCACAGTTCAAACCCATCTTACTTAAGGTTCTGCTGTATATGTTTAATGAATCTGAACTTTTATTTTACATTTTCTGTTCTTTGGGGACATTCTTGATATCTCCTTTTTGCATTACATGGGATTATTCCTAGATTATTCCTTTGTATAATTACACTCTTCCTGATTCACTACAGGTTGCCCCTCCACAACTGTAAAATTTAAAATCTTCACCAGCACTTAGTGGTTTCCTTTTTCTAGAGTCCAGCTATATGCAGACTGGGTCTCCTAGATGTATCCACCATGTCCTGAGCCTCTTCATCATTTTAGGTTCTTTAACCTTTACTAGAAGACCGTAAGCTCCAAAGAAGGGTGAAAACAGATCTGTGTTACTCACCACTGTGTTTTCTGTAGTTATCACCAAGTCTGATACATAACAGCTATTTCAAAAGTATTTTTAACTGAAATGAATTTTTAAAATTTATTTATATGTTTTACATCATTGTTCATTTTTGTACAATGTTTGCTTTCTCCTCTCAGTTGTAGTCACCATAAAATTCCCATCACCAATTCACCCATGCACTATCACCAATGTCCCTTCTGCTCTTCCCTCCCCTGCTTTGATCCCTCTCCCTCTCCTTCCCCTACAGAATGTCCCTGATTCAAAGTTGCCTGTTAATTTTGGTTTTTCATTTATTTGTTTTTCTCCTGATCCCTTATCTGGTTCCCCCTATATTCCTCCTATAAGTAAAACCATCTGGTATTTTTCTTTTTCTTCTGGCTTATTTTACTGAGCATTATCCCTTAATCAGCTCCATTCATGTTGCTGCAAATGGCATGTATTTATCTTTTTGATTGCTGAATAGTAATCCATAGTATATATGTATCACACCTTCTTGATCCACTCATCTATTTTGGGCATTTGGGTTGTTTCCATATCTATTGTAAATGGTGCTGCAATAAAACATAGGGTGCAGGTATCCTTTTGAAGTAATGTTTTTGTGGTAGATTCCTCGGAGTGGAATTGCTAGGTTATATGGTAGCTCCATTTTTAGTAGTTTGAGGAACTACCACACAGCTTTCCACCAGCAGTATAGGAGGGTTCCTTTTTCTCCATATCCTTGCCAGTATTTGTTGTTGCCAGTTTTTTTAATATGTGCCATTCTCACTGGTATAAGGTGGTATCTCATTGTGCTTTTGCTTTGCATGAAATGAATTTAAATGCTCATCTGAATTTTGACTGTATCCTTTCAGTTTTATCTTCTTGTTACTCATTAGATTTTCCCGTAAATCTCAAATTACTGTTTCACTGCTTCCCAACATTTTTCATTTCCATACGATTTTCTTGGATTTGTTCGTTCTAAATTTTAGATTTGACTACCCCGTGAAACTTGCTGATAAACACTAAGTTGAAATTTTTTAAATCTTTTTTGTGGGAGGAGGGGAAGTGCTGTTTGTTTTTACAGGTATTTAGTTGCAGCACTATGAATAATTGCAAGGGTTCTATTTTTGGAGATCTGATACTTTTTTCTACATCAAGGGCTCCTGCTTCTAAGAAAAATTTGGTGAGTATGGACATGTGTACAATGGAAAATAGAACGCTTCCTTTCATCAAAATAGTAAGAATGGTGGTAGAGAGAGCAGCTCAAAAAAAGTTAAGAATCTTTTTTTTTAGAATTGAGGTCTATGCCGGCACATTAAGAATGCCAAGATAATTATGTTTCTGTCAGTGTTGTGCAAACTCATATTTTAACCTTTCAGATTGAAATACAGGGATATGGGAAATTTTTTTTTACCTTGTCTCTAACATCTCTTTATTGATTCCAAGAAGCAGCAAAATGGAGAGAATGTTCTGTGAATCAGAGCCAGAGACAAAGGCATTCCCAACATGAAACCCCAAATGTGGGCAGAAAGTTTTCTCTTAGCTTTGACTACTCAGGCCAAAATTAAGATTTGGATCAAGAAAGCGAAAACACAGCCCTTCTTTTTCCTAGTTCGAGCTTCTAGCCTATTCTGGCAGATAACTTGTTACCCCTGTGGTAACAGGCCAAAAAAGACTGTCTACACATTTCCAGCCTGAAGAAGCCACAACCACCAGACATCTGTTATGGATACCCTCCAGTCAATCCACAGGCATGCTGCTCTCACAACATAAGTCACGAGTTCACCTTCTATAGTGGCTCCTCAGTACCATCCAAACCATATTTAGTTGAAAAACACTACTGTCTTTTTTGACAGGTAGATGGCATGCTTTCTAGTTTCCAGTGCTACTACTTTCCCCTATTCACTGCTATGAAAATCAGTGTAGCAAACAGGGTTGTACTCTTAGGCTTACGTTGCTAAAAGGTGTACAAAAGAATCATTTAAATTTGTTTAAAATACTTGAGTATCCTGATATACCCTAAGTCTCCTACTTTCCCAGACTATTTTTCAGAATTGAAGAAAACAGTTCTTCAGCAGAGAGCCACACAATTCTTTCTATTCTCAAGTTTATTAATCTGCCCAAAACCATTACTACTATCATATCAGGCTGACTGACTAGATCTGTCTTCAACCTGGACTTCAATGATCTTTCCTTTTCTCCCTTTTAATCAATCTGCTAAGCTTATCATTTGCTTGACAGATATATTCTGCAGGTAACTACCACATGAGTATTTTCAATCCATTTTATTACATCATATCCCTGATTCAAAAAACCTTAAATAATCATTAAATGTTTTCAAGATAAAATTTAAGTTCTTAAATTATGCATTCAAATTCTTGCTTCCTTTTACCGTTTCCAACTAGAGGTGATAATTTGTCACAGCACTGGCAAATCAAATGTAGATGAGAGTTGCTAGGGAACTCACTGTTCTGAGAGGAAAGAAAAAATCAAAAGCCTATTATGTTTTCAATTTTACTCCTTTCTGCTTGGAAGATAGAACTGACACAAGATAGCACAGCAACCACACTAAGCTTAGAATGAAAAATCATGTTAAACATGATGGAGCATGTGTTCCTGAAGACATTATGTAGTTGCTGCACCAGTCATGGACCACCTATCTGCAGATTTCCTGTTATGAAATCAATAAGCCTCTCAGTGATTAATAAACAGATCGGTGAGGCTGTTCTTTGAAAGTGAAAGACGTTCTAAATAATAAAATTAGTAACTAGTGTCATCATATAATTAATTCACTATCCCCAAAGTAAGACAGTGGCATGTAACAGGTGTAAACTAGGATGACAGGTTACTAGGTAGCGATTACTTTGAAAATAGAGGGGGAAAAAATGAAGATCCCTTCTCTAATAGCAATGTAAATAATAATTACAATATATACTAATAAATATAAATTAAATACAAACTTAACACACCCTCCAAAATGTACAGTAATGTTATGAAAAAAATACATAACTTGTTAAAGAACACTAAAGAAATTTAATTAAATGTAGAGATAAAGGCAAGCTTCTAGAGAGAAAATATTATTACTATTGCAAAATCGTCAATACAAACACAATTCCATTTCCATTAAAGTCCCAATAAGGAGCATTCAAATTTCCTAAACTAAAAGTGTATAGAAGATGACTAAAAGACAGGTTTCCCTGAGTCACTGCTTCCCTCAGGAAGACTGAGGATAAGCACCAGGAGAGAGCTGACACATCTAGAATGGGACTGGAGAAGTCAGGATCAGTGCCTTAGCAAGAAGGAAAGTCAGAAATCATCAGTAAACGAGGAAAAACTGAGAAAGTCAGCGAGGAATGGTGCCAGCTCAGTGGAAGGGCTATGGGCCCAACGGTACCCCTGGCTCTCCCATCAGCCTGTGAAGGAGACCGCACAGTTCACTGAGACAGCATAGACTGTCCCATATTGCACAGGTGGAACCAAGTGACCAGAGACAGAGTTCAGCAGTGGAGAGTCCCTGCTGTAGTCTCAGGCCACCCAGGACTGTCTGTGACCACACCCTGCGGCACCCAGAAACACTTACCCTTCTCCCCACCACCTCCCCATCCACACGACCTCCAGTCTGCATTTACTGGGAAGGTATAAGAGGCCACAGCAAACCTGGTCTGTGCGGTAGCTTGTTCTGGGCCACCATGACACATAACCAGCATAAACTTTTCACCAAGGGACTTCTAAACCTTGGGCTTCTCAGAAACTGGGGGTATACCCACCATTTCCCCCCCTCACCATCACCTCATGACTGGAAGGAACTGGAAGCACAGGTGCCTGTCTGGCTCCACTGAGGGCCAAACTGTAGCAGTGCCAGGATTATCATGCCCATAGACTTTTCCTAAGGGGACTTCTAGACCAAGGGCTTCCCAGAGACTGAAGGAACACCCACCGCTCCCCCTATAGGTTTCTAGACTGTGCTCACAAAGAGGATTCATGCAAGGGAGCCTGTCTGCCTAGCCCCAGGGTAAGGAAAAGAATAGCACAGCCACACATATGGAGCACACACTTCTACCTCAGGGCACTTCTACCGTGAGGCTTCAGAAAGACTGGGGGCATCCTTTCCTCTTCTAGACCTGTGCCCAGAGCGTAGTCAGAAACCATAGGGAACCATAGGGAACACAGCCTATAAACAAAGGGCATCCTGGCTGCTGGTAGCCAGGGTGTGTGTTAGGAGTGCTACTGGCCTGCCTTCCACAATGTACTCTCTTGGGTTTCCCCTGAAGCTTCCAGTTTGATATAGCTACAGACTACAGAATTCCATGGGCAGTTACTCTACCACAAAGGAATCAAGAGTATACAATGAAGAAAGGAAAGTCTTCAACAAATGATGTTGGGAAAACTGGACAGTGACATGCAAAAGAATGTAACTAGATCATCATCTCATATCATACACAAAAATTAACTCAAAATACATTAAAGACATGGATTTAAGACCAAAAACTACAAAATACATTGAAGAATACATATATAAAACACTCCTCAACATCGGCTGCATAAATTTCTTTGGGGATTCATCTCTAATGGCAAGAAAAGCAAATGCAAAAAGAAAGAAATGGAATTACATCAAGCTAAAGAACTTCTGCACAGAAAAATAAAAGTATATCACTGAAAACAAAAAGACTTCTTACTGAATAGGAAAAGGGATCTGCACATTAATACATGTGACAAAGGGATGATACCCAAAAATATATGAAAAAACGAATGTGACTCAACAAATA
>PVIJ01022838.1:0-15354 GCA_004024925.1 Scalopus aquaticus
GGTTATTGGCTTTGTTTTTGTTGAGTTGTGTGAGTTCCTTGTAAATTTTTGTTATCAGTCCTTTATCAGATGTATTGTGTGCAAAGATCTTTTCCCAGTTGGTAGGGTGTCTGTTAGTTTTGGTTAATGTCTCTTTTGCTGTACAGAAGCTTTTTATTTTTATATAATCCCATCTGTTTATATTGTCTTTCACTTCCTTCACTTTGAGGGATGTGTCTTTCAAGATTTTGCTGAGATGTATGTCCTGTAGAGTTTTGCCTATATTTTCTTCTATACATTTTATGGTTTCAGGTTTTACATCCAGGTCTTTTATCCATTTTGAGTTGACTTTTGTGCAGGGTGTGAGGTAGTAGTCTAGCTTCATTTTTTTGCATGTGGCTGTCCAGTTTTCCCAGCACCATTTATTGAATAGACTGTCCTTGTTCCACTGCATTTTTTTTCTAGCCAATAAAATTAATCAGGAAAATAAATTGGGTTATTGGTGAGACTAAAACTTTGACTCAGCTTGCTAATATCCATTGTGAAAAAAATAAATTAATCAAGAAAAAGAAATCAAGGGTACAAATATCAGAGATAAAACTATACGATTATCTGCAAAGATCCAAGAAAACATACTGAAAAAATATTAGACGCAGTAAGATACTTCTATTAGGCTTTTGGAATAACATTTTATATAACTTCAATAACAGATACAGGTGAATTTCTTCCCTCGCTAATTTTTAAACTAATTTATGAAACAAAAGATAAAAAATTATTTTATAAAACTTCACTAAGAAAATATGAGTTCAAAATGTGAAAATATACTCTGAATACAAAAAACAATAAAACTATGCTGAAGGATAGAAAAAGACCTCCAAAGTGAACAAATATCATGCCCTTAGATCAAAAGATTCACCATAGTAAAGACATCATGCCTTTCCCTATCAATTCAATGTAAGTCCAAATAAAATTTCACAAAATATAAACTCATTTAATAATTTAGGCACAAGAAAAGAAAGATGCCTATTTCTCTCTAGAAAAAAAAAATCAGAACCATTCATCCTAAGAGTTAACAAGCAAGTCTCAAAAATATAATGAAGGGCCTCTTGAGTGATTCTTACAAAACAAAAATGATCTTTCTAAGGTGATATGCTGTCTTCTCTCAGAAAGAAAAGCTTTGGGCAACTGGAGATCTCTCTTACCAAACCTCCTGAATGATGGCTAATCTTCTGGGCAAGTAGCTACAAACTTAGTTCTTTATCTAACGAAGGTTTTTATTTCCTTGTTGAAAGTTCTCTGTGATCATTTTCTAAGTATGAAATTGCTATTTATCCATTGACTTGAACTAGGATTCAGGGTTAGATTAATGTTAGAAAGTTAACATTCCCCAATTTTCTACATCACAAAATTAATTATTTTATATCTACATTTTATTTTGTATGTCTCACATCAATTTCAGTGAAAATAAACACATTTTATATATTCTGACAAATATAAAAAGGTACAGAACAAAGAGGCACTAGGATTTTCTTTCCAAACCAGAGTCAGGATCTATCCAGTCTCCTTAGTCACATCAGAAATATCACTGCTTGCCTCTTGGTAGCTTCCAAACTTATTTCTAAGTCTTTCCTGAATCTCAGTAGTTTAAGTGCAAGTAGCACAAACACCAATCAAGGTATTAACTACACCTCTCTCATTCCTTAAACTCTCTACTGGTTTTCTATCTTACTGAATTTCTATCTTCTATCTTAAGAATTGTGTCTTCTTTCCCTTGTGACCGCTAAGCTTTACCTACTATTCTTTTCTAATCTATTTGCCTATAGTTTTTGCAAGATGCCCCAAACATTCACAGAAAATGTTCTCTAGAAATGATGCTTCTTCACTTTTTAAGAACTGGGCATACCAAAAAGAGATGACTGGATCAAGAAGATGTGGGGTGTGTGTGTGTGTGTGTGTGTATGGAATATATATATAATGGAATACTATTCAGCAATCAAAAAAGATAAATTAATGCTATTCACAGCAACATGGAAGGAACTAGAAGGGATTATGCTCAGTGAAATAACTCAGAAGGAAAAAGAAAAACAATAGATGGTTTCACTTATAGGAGGAATATACAGAATCAAATAAGGGATCAGAAAAAAAAACAACAAAAAAAAAATCCCACAACAAAACAAAAAGAAAATAAACTAAAAACTATAAATCAGAGACATTCTACAGGAGAAGGGGGTGGAGAGAAACCAAAATAAGAGCGGGAAGAGCACAAGGGACTATGGTGATGGTGTTGGTGATGAAAATTCTAGGGGGACTACACCTGGGAAAAGTAAGCCAACATTGTACAAAAATGAACAATGATGTAAAATATATATAAATAAATACCAAAAAAACCCCTGGACATAGTCACATTTTAAAAATCCAATGAAGACAATTATAGCTATTTAAACTAAACATTTTTAATGTTAATAATAAAAACAAAAAATAAAATAAAAAATAAAAACAGTGATGTGCCAGTCAAAGGAATGCAAAATAAGAGACTACCTGAAATTGGTGAAAAAAGTACTTGCTGATAAACCATCACTTAATAATTTAATAATATTCACTAAGTTTCTCTTGGCAAAATTTTCACATCTTCTTCATGAAAAGAAACCTGCAGGTGCCCTACCTCATTCTTCACTCTGTAAAAACACCCAAAGCAAGCACATACCGAAAAGCAACTAAGCTGTCCTGAGATGATGGCACCACCTGGTGGCTAGTTTATAAATCTCTTCATGTCAAGCTCTCCATCTCAGGCAGCAAGCTTTTCACTTTTCCCTTCCCTACCCTTTTGCAACTCTTGTTCGGTGGTCTCATATAAATATCTCTTCCTCTACTTATCTTTCCTGTTCATTGTTCAAGTTGTTTTCCATTTGATAAAAATATACACACCAGCTTAAGCACAGTGAAAAAGTATAAGAATATGCCAATTAAAATATTTGTATCGGAAAAAAAGAAAAGTAATGAGATGGAAGACATGAAGAGTAATGAAGTTTTACCAGACATTTTCCTCTACTGCTTCATCACTCCCTAAGTTACTCATACACCAAAATATAAAACAAACAAACAAAAAAATCTCTCACTAGTATTAATATGGCAGCAGGTACGTTTTTGTTAAATGAGCATGACTGCGGCTAGATCGTAGATGGAATAATTTGGCAATTTGTAGACTAATGAGTTTAACAGTCACTTCTAACTCTATTCCTTTGAGAAATAGCATTCTGAATTCAAATAGTTTTAAATTGTGACCACATTATATAGGGACTTCCTATAACTTCAATTTTGTATATCTAAAAAAAAAAAAATACTAAGATGCTGCCAAAGATAGTTAAGTAAGTATGTATTACAGCTTGGTCTATAAAATAGAGATGATAAAACTTGGTGTGTTCAAAAATCTAAGAATATTTTAAAGTAACAATATTTGATAAATACTAAGTTTTCAACTTACTTTGACAGATAAATATTTTGGTGTAGTTTTACAATTGGATGATAAACTATATGTTCATTTTGGATCATTTCCTTATCAACATTTCATAACATGGATCATAGCTAAAATGACATGGTTGACTTAAGTGCTCTGAATTTATGTCTAACTCTAAAAATACCCTACAATTCTGCAGTGTTCAAAATCTGTTACAAATACACAGAAACTACTAAATAATATGCTTATATTGTCTGTTTATATCATACCAGGGCACAAAAAAAAACTATTTTCTCCCCATGTATTACTCCCCAATTATAGACTTTTCTTCTATTAAGCAAATAATTGGAAAAGAGTCCTCACTGATTATATGAATATAAAACAAGCTTTTATTCTTCTCAAAGCTGTTTTGTGTGATGTTTGAATATCCACATATTAACTATTACATAAACAGTCCCATAGGTTTGTATGTATTTCCTAGGAAGGTGCTTAAAAGTTGACTCATAAGTTCATCACAAAAAAGAATAATATAGACCATGTCTCTGATGATATAATAATCTTGAAAAAAAAATGGCAAGTTGAAACTGGTGAAACTGTAAGAGAAGCATCATACAACATAATCAAGTGGGATTTTCTCTTGGGATACAAACATGGTTTAATATCTGCATACAAATAAACATGACAGATCACATCAACAAAAGGACAAAAATCATGAACATCTCAACAGATTCAGAAACGCATTTGATAAGATCCAACATCCTTTGATGATTAAAAAACAACACTTCAATAAAATGGGTCTAGAAGGAACATACGTCAACATGACAAAGCCCATGTAGACAAACTCAAAGCTAACATACTAAATGGCAAAAAAACTTAAGGTATTTCCACTAAGATCAGGAATGAAACAAGAATGTCTACTCTCACCATTACTATTCAACAAAGTGTTGGAAGTCCTAGCAAGAGCAATTTAAAAAGGTATAAAAGGTATTCAAATTGGAAAGGAAGAAATAAAATGATCATTATTTGCAGATGACATGATATATGCATAGAAAATCCCAACAATTCTAGAAAAAAGCTATTAGAAATACAATGAACACAGTCAAGAGACAAACTACAAAATTAATATACAAAAATCTGCTGCATTCCTAATGCAATAAAGATCTAACAGAAAAAAAGGAAACAATCCCATTTAAAACTGCATCAATAAGAATTAGATATCTTGGAATAAAATTAAGATGTGAAAGACCCGCATACCAAAAATTATAAAACAATGATAATGAAAGAAGACATAATGAGTTGGATATCCCATGCTTATGCTCATGAACAATTTAAAAACAAGCAACCCAGTTTTTTAAAGATAGCAGATCTTAATGGGCATTCATTAAAGACAACAAACAGATGGCCAACAGACACATTAAAGTATATTCTACATTGTTTATCACTAGGGAAATGTACATCAAAACCACAATGAGATTTCACCTCATGCTGGTTAGAATGGCTATTATCAGAAAGTCAAAAATAGTAATTGTTTGCAAGGATGTTAAGAGAAGGACTATTGGTGGGAATGCAAACTGGTGCAGCCATTATAGAAAGCAGTTTGGAGATTCTGCAAAAAATTAAAAGAGAAATTCCATACAATCCAACTATCCCAATTCTGGGTATTTACCAAATTTTTGAAAAATGTGAATTCAAAGAGGTATATGCACCCCATGTTTTTTTTTTGTAAGATTTATTTATGCATACAAGCTGGGGTACAGGTCAGAGGCGTGGGGTGGTGAGATTTCACCAGAGACAAACTGGGGAGCAGAATAGGCAGATCGAGGGAAATACACTGCTGAGGGGAGCAAGTCTGCTGCCATGTGGAATTCTCCCCAGCCGGCTTTGAACTCATGTTGCCGCTGCCGATAGCTCCACAGTGCAGCGCTTAACCGCTGCAGCACGAGGGAGGCCCTGCACCCCATCTTTTTTTTGCAGCATTATTTACAATAGACAAGAAACGAGAACTATCTAGATACCCATCCACTGACAAATGGATAAAGTACTATATATACGCAAATGGAATACTATTCAGCTATTTTTAAAAAAAGCTGAAATCTTGTCGTTGTAACAACATAATTATATCTAGTGGGAATTATTCTTCGTGAAATAAAGCGGAGAAAGACAGATGCTACATGATTTCATTCATATGCTGTATATAAAGAAAACAAACAGATGAACTAAATAAAACAAAAATGAACTTCTGGACTTTAACACCCATTAGTGGTTACCAAAAAGGAAGGAGGAAGGGGGATGGGTAACCCAGAAGAACAATAGTATGGTGGGGGATAGATTTGGAATCTTAGATGGTGAACTTAATGTATATGATATAGTCACATGTGGATTCTCAATGGTAAATACCTGAAACTTATGTAATGTTATAATGCAAAGTTACTTTAAAAAAAAAGTGTAAAAGGAAAACCCAAAGTTGAGGGCCTCCCTGGTGGCGCAGTGGTTAAGAGCTGTGCTGTGGAGCTGTCAACAGCAGTGATGCAAGTTCGACGCCCCTCCCACCCCCCAGATTCCCACATGGCATGGCAGACCTCTCCTGCCTCGCCCGCTGCTTCCTTCAGCAGTGTATTTTCGTTGGTCTGCCTGTTCTGCTCCCCACTCTGTCTCTGGTGAACCCTCTGCTGCCCCATGCCTCTGGCCTGTACCCCAGCTTGCATGCATAAATAAATAAATCTTTTAAAAAAAAAAGAAAAGCCCAAAGTTGAATCTTTGAAAATTAAGGACTGTTATAAAGGATTCCATCCCTTACAGCTACAAAATATTATAAAATTCCTAATCCTAATGGTTTTTGCAGGCAGTTGAAAATCTTGGAAGAAGTACGGAGTAGAAAGGACCTAGCAACAAAGGGCAAGAGAGTCAGCTCCCATCATCTCAACATACAGAGGGAGCTGAGGGAGTCATCCCTTATCCTGTCTTTCACCAGGGACAGACATTAGGAAACACTGAATAACTATATCTATGTTTTCCTTACCACCCAATCATAGCCACTCCCTTATCCAAGGACATATAAGGAGTCTGGGGCCAGAGTGGGAAATGAGCCTGCTCAAAAATGGCTATGTTTATTGCAGCACTATTTACAATAGCTAAAATATGGAAACAACCCAAATGCCCAAAAAATTGACAACTGGATCAAGAAGAAGTGGTACATGTACACAATGGAATACTACTCGGCAATCAAAAATGATAAACTAATGCAATTTGCAGCAGCATGGATGGAGCTGGAAGGGATCATGCTCAGTGAAATAAGCCTGAAGGAAAAAGAAAAATATTGAATGGTATCACTTATAGGAGGAATATAAGAGAGCCAAACGAGAAATCAGAAGAAGAAAATAGCACACAAATAAAAAAAAAAAAAAACTAGCAGGCAACCACAAATAAGAGACATTCTGCAGGGGAGAGGGAGGAAGAGGGACCAAAATAGGGGAGAAAAGAGCACAAGGGACTATGGTGACGGTTCACAAGTGAATTGGTGGTGGGAAACTTACAAGGGATGCATAATAATGTAAAGGATATAAATCAAATAAAATTAAAGAAAAAAATGGCTCCCTACCCTAGAACTCAGCTGCCAAGGGAAGGAGTCAACTCCAGGTACCTGTGGATTTAGGGACTCTGCTAATTTAGACTCATCTTGTAAAAACTCAAAATCCTCATTAGTCAGACGCTGCTATACAAATTCAACACACACAAGGCATAAAAGAGTTTATGTAAAATGCAAAAATGGGCTCACACCTTCCATTGAGTCATTGAAAGCCTCTTTCTTCATCCAAATGTACACCCAGCTGGAAAATGAATTGAGCTCTTACCTCCTATGTTCCTTGTATTCTACTTTGAGTTCCCTGGAAACCTTCTGGAAAGGCCAACTCATGCTCAGCTCAGTATAAGAGACTATCCAGGGCTATTCTCCTGTGTGTCCCAGGAGCTGGAGGTTGTGTAAAGGCTCAATCTGCACAGCCTAAGCTAGTTTTCCCTTTTGTGTGGACAAAATGGCTGGGAAATAACCTTTATGGTAAGACATTCCTGATAAGGGAATTCCTTCCTGCCACTATCTCCCACACAGGTTAACTCAGGTGCTGCCTATGTCAGGAGGGTCCTTCATTCCAGTTGTACAATTTCTCTGACAGCATTCACTCATACAGGTCTCTATTAAACTTCTCTGAAGACAATTATATAACAAATGTACTGATCAAAAAGCAGTGTACACAATAAACATTCATACCGCTAGGACTGCAAGGGAGAGAGAAGGGCTAGCTGCAGTATCTGGAACTAACTCAATGATTTCCATGCCAATAAAAATGAAAGAATTCCTCACAGCTTGCAAGCAATGGAAGAAAAGCCAAGAGGTGCTTGAAAAAGATACAGGTAGGTTGAAGCCTTCCTTCTCCCATAAAGACCCAAAGGTCTGGACGGAGTCTCTGAGACAATCACACGGGACTCCAGGATGGGCATCAAATATTCTATGAAGACATAATTACAAGATCACTTTAGTGATATGAAAGTAAGAATTGTAAAGGTCATGAAAATCACAATTCTGGAATGTATGAAGGACCCATACTTGAAAAGATGAAGATACTAAGAGTTGTAGATCCTCTGTCCAGCCCTGAGCATGGAGTGTGTCTATATATCTACTAAGCCTCTTCCTCCTCCCAACACATACATTTCACAGAAACTCTAGCAAAATGGCTAGTCTCTGACAGCATTCCTACTTCAAATCATTTGAATCCTTTTGAGGGAACCACTACTACCCTATAGTTAAGAACCCTGACCAAAGTAGCAATGAACAGTTACTAATAATGGGGCCAAGAATGAAAGGTGGTACACAACTGAAAGATTTAGATTCTCTAATCAAAGACAAAGCATTGACAATGGTGTCACCTCTGTAAACAATCCCAGACTAAAATATGGAAATCTTTTCATATTAAAAGAGACTATCACAATAGAATAAAAGCTATCAATTCAAGCATTTCTTGTGACTTTAGCTTTAAGATTGAATTTGTATTATGCTTTTTGCTAGAAATTCAGTCCACATAGGCAGGAATCCTTGTCTATTTTGTTCCTGTGTGGTAGACAGCATGTATTTTTCATTGTTATGTATTACTATATTCAAGAAAGACTGACATTGTTAGAGATGGAAAAAAAATAACAAAATCCACTGCTCAGACTTGTGAGGGTTCATCTAAGAAACAAACTATTTGATAAATCTTTACATAAAAAAAAAACCGAGTATCTGTATAACAAGTAGAAACAAAAGAGACAGTCAAAGAATCAGCTGTTAGCTAGATATTTATTGTTAAAATCAAACTGTTTTATTCATTGAGAAAAAAATTAAGATGAAGCAGATGCACACAAGTTACATATAAATTTGCTCACAAAAATTATGCTATTGTTCTGTAACAATAAGCAATTATACCCACCCACAAGTACATACAATCTTTAAAATGCATTCCACAAATGAATTCTTAAAGGAACACTGTAAAACTAGTCAAGTTTTCCTACTATCTAGCTAAAGCAAATCAATTTCATCTTATCTCACTAACCTCTTGCACAATCCCTAGAAATTTCATACTCTGAGTGCATTGGAATCACCTGGAGGGCTTCTTAAAATACAGGTTGCTGGACACCACTCCAGAGATATGATTCAGTAGCTCTTGAGTAGGGATCAAAAATTTGCATATGTAGTAAATTGCTTGATGTGGCTTACCCAGAGACAACACTTTGAGAACCTCTGTTCTGCAATATTCACTTTTCAATATATATTCATTCTCAAAATCTCAGAGGTCAGCAACTCATCCTTAGGTCCATGTATCTCATTACATGAATAACAGGTCACTTGTGAAAAAAGCTAAAATGAGCTTATTCCTATAGGCTTTAGGTAAAACTGATCTTCCAAAAGTATCTTTACTAAAGTTAATTCTTCAAAGAAGTTCATTTCTTTTATAAAGCATATTTGAAATGAAATAAATTCCTTCTAACATTTGGTGCATTATCTTGAGTTTTAAGATTTTTCAAATGCTTATTCTGTCTTTTTGAAGTCATGTAATCTTAGTACAGCTAAATAATTTCACTTTAAGGAAATTTTATTATAGAACATCAACTACTCTAAAAAATTATAGAACAAATTGACCTTGACTTCTTTGTGGATAATTTCGTGTAATGTTCCAGTTCTTTCAAAATGTATTAATCGGGTTGAGTTAGAAGATTTTATCTTTAAACCAAAATAAGTGAAACAGTAATATGTTAAAGAAATCCATAATAAAAGTCATTTATAGGGTCTGTAAAGTGATCATAAATGTAATAAAAGCACTGTTAAGCAGTAAAAATTTGAATGTTTTATAAATATTGAAGAGGATTCTCCTTTTCTTCTCAAGTATCTAACAAGTTTCTGTGGAGACCAACTCGGTCTCATCCCAGTTCATTGCAGGGTCTCACCTGAGGGGAGCTGCCATCTTGGTATCTTATCAGAGATATCTAGCAGAAGATCACTGGGCTATTTTGTGCTTCCTGCAATAAGAAACCCACACATTCTGTGAATTTCATATATCTCATTCCTGTGATATAACAATTCTTATACGAGGAGGAGTACTCAGGTTTATTTCCAGGATATATTTCTCTAAAGAATCTTCCAAACCACCAGGTACCCCTGAATTTCTTAAGGATGACTCCAGTAATTCCCAAGACAATATTCATCTTGAGAATTGGCTTTTAGTTATATATAATTATCAGTGGCCTCAGCTATTTACAAGTCAAGTTCCAAGTTATACATTCACCCCTCAAAGGTATATACACAACACAGAGGAAAGAACAAGAAACCAAAACCAGGTCTAATGAGTCATAATTAAATTGGCCAGCGATTCATTTTATCATTTGCTTATGGTGGTTGATTCAAAACACAATTAGTAGTTTGACCTATTACATGCATTTAACAAAGATTCAAACTTAAAGAATTAGAACATTAGCTAGACATATTAGCAAAAAAAATAAAATAAAAATCTTCAAATACACCTGAAAAGGAAGTCAGTTTAAAAGCACAAACTATATAATTCAGTGGTGGTTCCAAACCTTGCACATTGAAATTATCTATGAAGCTTTAAAAAAATACTGAGATTTTTATTTAATTGGTTTATGATTTAAATGAGATTCCATTGTGGAAGCACAACTAGTGACTTTGGTTTGAAAATTACCAAAGGATATTTATTGTATTGAATACAGTCAAATATTTCTATTTTCCAAATTCTAGAAAAAAAATAGCTATTTAATAATTTCTGCAATAGATTAAACTGACTTACAGAGTGACCATATAATTTAATGTCCAGAACAAATCACCCTTTAAAGTGAAAAGGATTACTATACTTGATTGGGCTAGAATGATAGGGATAAACCAGGACTTAACAGGAAAAATTGAGGACTGTATGGTCTTAGAATAGTCTTTGGATTTTTTATTAACTATGTAATTCATATTTGGAATTTTTTATTCAGTGTAGACTTCTATATGCCAGGATATTTGAGGTTCCTAGTAAGAGAAGACAGTTCAAAAAACACTTGAAAGGTTAATGGTCAGATTCTCAATCCATTGGATAAATGCCTATTTATTTAAGAGCATGTAAAAAGAGAATATGTTTGAACTAAATTAAAATTTGCTGGGAGAGCAAACTAAAATAGTAGAGATAATATTGAAACATCATTAATTTTCTGTGCTAACCCTACTTCAGTGGATAATCACATGCAATAATGCTGACTCTCAAAAATGGTAGATTAAAATAAATCTTTTCTGCTTTTAATTAAAATTGAGACAGTAAGAACTAATAATATAATGCATGTCAGAGCTGCATGTGTGCGGCATCAAAGATAAGACAGGGATTGCAACAGGGTTTGCTTCTTGAGTGTCTTAAAAATTTGCAAGTAAAGCAGAGAGAAAGGAAGCTGACAGAAGCCATACAGGCACATGACAACATGGGAGGTGGTTCTTTTGTTGGCTGAGTTGCCTGCATTTATTCCCCTGGTCCTCTAATCACTCAAGGTCACCAACAACATTGTCCATGTACAACCAGCATGAGCGCCTCTACTTTTTTGGTGTGATCTGATGGAACATCAACTTTGAGGTGTTTTTAGTGATAATCTCTAGTATCAAATCTTAATGCCAACTGGGCTTGAAAATGATAGGGGGCAAATGCCCCTTTCTGCACAGATTTAAATGAAAGGGTCGTGGGTACTTGAAGAAGGCAGAGACATAATGTATTGCTCTACAAATAAAACCCAACAGATGTCTAGGTAAGATTGATGTACTGCTTCCTCCATACCTTTTCTAAATTTCTGAAGTCATCAGAGTGCAATGACTAATTGCCTATTTCCTTAAGTTACCAAAAGTGTGACAGGAGCATTTTCAGGATGCCCCTCTCTGCCCAGTTTATGAGTATCTCTAATCCAGTAAAATTTCAGTTTATAAGGACTCTACACACAAATACCAGAAATGCTTGTATTTACTAGTCACACCATGTTGTTGCTGAAATTATAAAATTGAATCACATGGAATCATTTTACATAGTAACTGGAACAACAAATTCTGAACATTTCAGGTGACAGAGAATAGCCTACCTTAAAGACCAATCCTGAGGCCTGGTGGCCTAGGGGTTAAGGCTCAGAACTATCACCACTAAGGGCTGAGTTTGATCACCAGCCAGGGAGCTAATCCATATATGGTGCAGTAGACATCTCCTGTCTTGCCCACTGCTTACTTAACAGTGTGTTTCAATAAATCCACCTGTTCTGCTCCCCGGTCTGGTGCGTCCTCTCACCACCCCCCTGCCCCCCAGCACCTCTGGCCTACACCCCAGTTCTTCTATGAAAAAAAAATACACAGTAGGGAACTTTTACTTGCACATCTGGACCATATTTCCCTAAAGAGGCTGTCCCAAAATGCATGCTTCATCTCACCAAGTGCTGAAACATTTATTAGAGATTACCCAGAACAACAGTTTCCTGATCAGATATAAAATGGATTATATTGCAGCAGTCCCTCAGTATCTAAAAAGCACTGTTAACTCTGCTAAAGGGATGAAGAATGTATGTTTTCACAAAATTGTGTGATTCTTTTAGTTAGTTGTGTGATTCTTTTAGAAGCCCAGAGAATTAGTTATGAATAGCATACTGTAAGATATGCTATACCACGCTATACCACGGTCAATTTTTCCCCCCCTCAAGATTTCCTTAACCTCCCTGTTACAATTTAAACCAACTACCTTTTGTTCTAAATTCTGTGTAAATTAAAAACATTAACTACCAACTAAGAAGTCTATGCCCAGAAAAATATCCTTAATCATGAAGGTGAAATACAGATATCAACAGACAAAAACTGATTATACCAGCAAGCTTTTTTAGAAACTAGCTCCATATTGAACTTCTGACCTACAGAACTGTTAGATAGTAACTCTGACCTGTTTAAGTCACCAAGTTTGTAATTTGTTTCAGTAACTGTAAAAACTAATACAGGAACAACCCCAAGTAGCCTTAAAATAGAGTCATTTGACTTTAGATATTCAATGAGATATACCTTAAGATTAATGTACTACAAGAGCTTTTAAACTATTTTTAGTAATCAAATTATGAGTTACTATCTCATTTTTATACTAAGTTAGAAAGTAATTGTGTCAGTGTTACTGAGAACCAAAATGTTTAGCATGGGAGAATCAATTTAACAATAGATATATCAGACACACTGTGACCAAATATATTTATAAAAATGTTCATTGCAGCACATACTTGGTAGATACAAACTAAAACCACCCCTAATGTCTATTAATAGTAGAATAATGCCTCATTTTGTAGCACTTCCATGAGAATGTATCTTTGCAAATGCAGCACATATTATTACTTAGATATTAACTCCACTGCTTATCTTCCAAATTCAGTTTTTAGAAGACAGTCTAATGCAATGTCTAAGGAGTTAAAGAAATAAATTAGAGAAAAGTACCAGCTACCCAATAAGCATATATCTATCTTTTATCCCAGAGTCTCTGAGTTTTCAAATTGCCCTACAGAAACTGGTGACAATTAAAGTCCTCTGTAGGAGAAATACGCAAATATATTTCATTTCAGTTCTCCATACATTTTTATTCCCATTGTGTCTATTACCTGGTAACCATGGAAGCATATATCATAGAGACACTGCAGAGAAACAAATCTGAAATAGGTACTTTGAAACACACTGGTATAAGTGATGCCCATTTTAATAACCATTATACTTGAACTATTTTATCTTCAACAGATTAAGTTACTGATTTGTAATTGCTTGCCTAATGAAAAGGTTCTTCATATAGTCAGGTACCACATCATACAGTTGACATTGAGGTTATATATCATAAATGTCTGTAAGTTTAATAAAAATTGCCAATTGTATCCTCTGAAAAAGTGTTCTGCACATTTATCATTTGTGCAAAACAATACTTAAATGCATAAGTATCTTTTTAAGGATTCACCGAAATCTGGTAAAAGGGGAGGTTTGAGAGATTTATTTTCATTCTATTTTATACTGTTTCAGTATCTATGTCCTATCTTTAAAAAAAATTAAAAAATCATACAAGCCTTCTCCGATCATAAAGGAGTCAAACTGGAAATAAATCATAAAAAGGAAAAAAGGAACCTCCTTACCTCATAGAGGCTGAAATCCACATTACTGGAAAACCAATGGATCAACGAAGAGATCAAAGAAGAAATTAAAAAATATCTAGAACTGAATGACAATGAGGACACAACTTTCCAGAAAGTCTGGGACACAGCAAAAGCAGTAATAAGAGGAAAATATATAGCATTACAAGCTCACATCAAGAAACAAGAAACAACCCAAGAAACAATTTAATCTCACATCTCAAAGAACTAGAAAATGAACAACAAAAAACCCCAAAAGACAGTTTAAGAAAGGAAATAATAAAAATCAAAGCAGAACTAAATGAAATAAAAATAAAAAAAACAATCCAGAAGATTAACGAGACCAAAAGCTGGTTCTTTGAAAAAATAAGCAAAATAGACAAACCACTAGCCAGGCTTACAAAGAAAAAATGAGAGAAAACACAAATAAATAGGATCATAAATGAAAAAGGAGAAATCACAACAGACACAGCAAAAATTAAAAAAATAATCAGAGATTACTATAAACAGCTATACGGAAACAAGTATAACAACCTAGAGGATATGGACAAATTCCTAAAACTATACGATCACCCAAAACTAGACAAAGAAGATATAGAACACCTAAACAGACCAATCACAAGTAGTGAAATTGAAACAGTAATTAAAAACCTCCCCAAAAACAAAAGCCCAGGACCAGATGGCTTCACAAATGAATTCTAACAAACATTCAAAAACGAAATAGTCCCTATATTACACAAACTCTTTCAAAAAATCGAGAAGGAAGGAGTACTACCAAACACATTCTATGAAGCAAATATTACTCTAATACCAAAACCAGACAAAGACAACACAAAAAAAGAAAACTACAGACCAATCTCCCTAATGAATACTGATGCAAAAATATTTAATAAAATCGTGGCCAATAGGATCCAACAATGCATCCATAAAATAATACACCACGACCAAGTGGGATTTATCCCAGGGGCACAAGAATGGTTCAACATCCGAAAATCAATCAACGTAATCCAACACATCAACAAAAAGAAAAATAAAAACCATATGATCATATCAATAGATGCTGAGAAAGCATTTGACAAAGTACAACACCCATTTATGATAAAAGCCCTTGAAATCCTTGGGATAGAAGGAACATACCTCAACATAATAAAAGCCATATACGACAAACCCACGGCCAATATTATCCTCAATGGTGAGAAGCTGAAGGCCTTTCCCCTAAGATCAGGCACAAGGCA
>PVIJ01022840.1:0-15357 GCA_004024925.1 Scalopus aquaticus
ATCCCACTTTTGGGAATTTACCCAAAGGACACAAAAACACTAATCCGAAAGGATACATGCACCCGTATGTTCATTGTGGCACTATTCACAATAGCAAAGGTATGGAAGCAACCCAGATGTCCAAAAATAGATGATTGGATCCAGAAGATGTGGTACATATACACAATGGAGTACTATTCAGCATGGAAAGAAGATAAACGCATGCAATTTGCAGAGACATGGATGGAATTAGAGGGAATCATACTCAGTGAAATAAGCCAGAAAGAAAAAGAAAAATATCGAATGGTTTCACTTATAACAGGACTATAGGGAGGCTGGGTGGGAGAGAGACACTCAGTGGTGGGGGGGTGAGGGGAGGGGAGGATAAGGGCACAAAATGGAAGAGAGGAGAATACAGGGGACCATGGAGATGGATCATGGGTGAATTGGTGGTGGGCTGCCCAAGGGGAATACAAAATGTAAAAGACATAAATAACAATAAAAAAAAAACTGTAAAAAAAAAAAGCTTTTATTTATTTTTATTTATTTATGCATACAAGCTGGGGTACAGACCAGAGGTGTGGGGCAGCGAGAGGGTTCACCAGAGACAGAATGGGGAGCAGAACAGGCCGATTGACTGAAACACTGCTGAGGAGAGCAGTGGGCGAGGCAGGAGAGGTCTGCCGCGCCATGTGGGATTCTCCCCAGCGGGGCTTCGAACTCATGTTGCCGCTGCCGACAGCTCCACAGCGCAGCGCCTAACTGAGGCGCCACTCGGGAGGCCCTGTGTCAACGATATTGAAGGTGGGCTATCATTGAACACAGAGGCTACTCCCTGAGTGTCCCAGCACCACTCACTCCTGTGTGGTAGATCTCCTGTGTTGTTTCTTCTAACTTTGGCTCTGCTCTCTGCGAGACTTTTCATTTTTCCCACCACGCTCCTTGAGACTGTCCATTATGAAATTCGAGCAACTTTGTTTCTGCAATTACAAAATTCAGAGCCTACGGATTGTTTTGCCTCTTAGTCACAGTCTTCTTTTAAAACAAGCTATGGCATTTTTGGAAATATAACTTTTAAAAACTTGGTGGTATTTAGCTATTTCATTTCAGTCAGTTCCCTGTGCCAAGAGTGACGCCCACAATTCTGTTTGAGATAGGTATTTTGACTACAGACTTATTTGAGGACACTCATTTGATTTTTCTTTCCTAACATTTTTCTTTTCCCTGTCTCTTTCTTGTGGTTCCATACTAAAGCAGTTCATAACAAAACTAGGGTCACACATTAGATGCATGTTCTAAGTTTATAATTGGCAACAGTTCTAGCAAATATTTCAGCTAAAATAACATGAATTGTTATTCATCAAAACCTCATTAATGTAGTCCACACTGGTTGGCATGTGACCCCTAAGTCAATAGTGTATTATTTTAATGTTTATAAGCTAAGGTAGCATTCTTATTCAAGTATTAATTTCTGTATGCGTCCTGCAATGATAAGTGTCCAAATATCAGCACTTAAGAACATTTATGCCTTGCTCATTTTACAATTAGGGCAAAAATTTATCAGCAGTTCTGCTCAAGCTGTTCTCTGTGTCATTTTGGGACTGAATGAGCATCCTCTACCTGGAACATAGTTTGCTCTGCTAGAAGAGTATTGAAATAAGAGGGTGACTGAACCAGGCCACTCAATCTATTAAAGTTCCTATTTTGACATAACAAACATATTCATCCATATTCTATTGGTCAAAGCATAAAGTCAAGTTCAAAACTGATGAGGTAAGGGTATAACTTCAACCGACAGAATGCCCAAGTCAGTCAAATAATAACAGGTAGGGATGTATAAATCTATCACAAAGAACATATAATTGGGATGGCAATCTATCCTATTACTGCATTCTTCAATAACATATTCCTTATACCCCTTGAAAGTGTGTACACATTTTTTACTGTAATCTTTTGTTTCACATTAGCAGATGCTGACTTTCCAAACAGATTGCTAATTCGACTTCTATAACTTCTAGCACAATTTCCAGGACACAACACATTAATCGATTAAAAGGCCCTATTATTTCAGTCCATTTAAGTCATGGATGTGTTCAAAAACCCCTTCAAGATTCTGCTTTACTATGGAAACAGTTCCTCAAATATTCTTATTTCTAATGTATTAGAAACATTGATATTTTTATGACTTCCATAGGGATAGAAGTGAAATAAGTAACTCATACTTTCTATATGTTCTAAATGCATAGTTTAAAAATTATGACTGAAAACAGTCTATTTTTGTCTTAGGACTATTAAACCATATGCAGTAAACTGAAAATATAAATAGCAGGAAAACTAGTAGGAGAATTGAAAACATAAAATATTTCTTCAATGCAAAAAAAATTTTACTTTGACAGTCAACTATGTTTTTGTTATGAGACTATTAATTTGGAATGACAGAAAACTTTAGAGAAAAGTCAATTTGAGAGATTATGAGTCATGGAAGATTCTCTGAGCAGCTCTACTATTCTTGGGAATAATCTTTCAGAACTCCTGCAGTTCCAAAGTTTGGGAGTTGTATAGATTTTTTTCAATAGCATAATTTTTTCCAAGTTCATATGGGCATAGATTTATCACACATGATTACTAATAAACATTTGTTTATTATTTCAAGTAATAAATCATAATTACTAGCATTATTTATATGTCATTGTACAAGAGATATTTTGGTTAACATAGCTACATAAGGATCTAAATAGCACAGAACATAAATGATAAAACATTTTGTTAAATATAGAATTGAAGTATTCTAAAATAATCTTACAACTCAGGATATCTACCTTAATGTTACCTGCCTGAGGGTATAAGAGAAAACTTACTTGAGAAAATTATTTCTAAGATATATTTTGAAAGATGAATAAAATTTCAGTAGCAAAAAGAGGATAGATATTGTAAGGAGAAGAAATACATATTTTGATTTCCTAGAATACAAAGAATAAATTGTATACAGAAACGATAAGCTGGGACGCATGGAAAGAGACAAATCATGATGAACTTAAAGTGCCATATTGTAGGCCTTAAATTTAACCATGTGAGATGTAGTTTTAAGAATAGCCTTTTTTCTTCAAAATGAATACCATTTTAGCAATGATACTACTTTAGGCTAGATGTAATGATTCATAGATTTTTTTGTTAAGTCAATAAGAAAGACAGGTGTAAGTGCTTTGACTGAAAAATCTGAGTACTTAATACACCAAGGAATGTTAAGTCAGCAGTTTATTTCTAACTCATCTTTGTAGACTCAATGTTTGAAAATAATGCAAGGACCCAAAATTGGACAAGACTTGTAAAAACTTTTTAGATGATTCTTGAATTCACTAGCTTGTTCCAAATTGTTAAGGATATGGCATAAGTTTGGAGACAATTTTGGTGGGCAAATTTTGTCTCAGAACAATCAGCAACACTAGAATCTGAAAAATACCTATAGGGGAGAAGCTTTATAATTCACACATATGTTAAGGAGTTCTTCTCATATAAACCAGTGAACCACTTTTGAAATTCTCACCTATGAATAAATAATTTAGCGATTCTGGGAATAATGATTTTTATTGCGTTGAAGGCATTTCAGTCGTAAGACAATTAGTTTATCTGAGTCTACAAATACTATCAAGTCTGAGGCTGAAGATAGCCAATCTCTTAAAGTCAGGAGAACATTTTTTTTCTGCAAATGCAAGATCGCTGTGTTCATAGATTTAGACGTAAGAAATTGCAACCATGTTATCCACAGGTCAGAAGCAGAGTTAGTTAATTAACTAAGTAATTCATCAAATACCACCTAATGCTATCTAATCATCTTCAAATTCTCCCTAAATTTGTTTGAAGAGGATGAATGTCAAAGTATCTTTTGCTTCTTAAATGTCTATACCACATCTAGCAGTGAATCTCATTTACATACTCATAGCACAAACATCCACAGCAAAGAATATAGTGGAAGATGGGCACAGAGAGCCTTTTTCACTTGAATTTTTTTTTTTTTTTTGCACATTTGAAATGTCCCCATCTAGTTGTTTGTGAATGTAGGCTACACATTTTCTACTTTTTTTTTTTTTTTAATACAAGCTGGGGTACAGGCCAGAGGCGTGGGGCAGCAAGAGGGTTCACCAGAGACAGAGCGGGGAGCAGAACAGGCAGATCAGAAATACACTGCTGAGGGGAGCAGCAGGCGAAGCAGGAGAGGTCTGCCGCACCATGTGGGACTCTCCCCGGCTGGGTGTCGAACTCGCACAGCGCTGTGGACAGTTCCACAGCGCAGCCTCAACCGCTGCGCCACCAGGGAGGCTCTATTTTTACTTTAAAGGAGGTTAAGATCTACTCCTCTAGGTATGCTACTAGTTAATCAGGCAAAAGGGATTTATTGAAAGCAGGAGACAGGTGGAGCGTGGTGGACACTGCAGAGTGATTCTCTTCAAGTTGTGTCTGTGAAATGGCTCATCTTAGACCTGGCAAAGAGGTTACCCGTGATCCCTTCCCTGACGGCCAAAGCCTCCCTGGATTGATTTTTAGTAGTAACTTGAAAATAAGTTCTTTATAAAGTCAGGATGATAATATTCCATGTTTTGTTCTTTTACTATTAGTTTTAGAAACACTTTCTGGAAATTCATTTCTGCAAAGTACTAAAACACATCCCTTCTTATATTATTTATAGGGGATGTTAAAACTTGTAATCTTAAAATGACACAGTTTTGTTTCTAAACCTACCACAAAATGCTGGTCTTTTGTAAGTTGTTTAAATTCAAATTCTTTTATTTTTAGAGTAGACTTTTTAATTTTTTTCTATGAAATAGACAATAGATGTATTTATTGGATAAGCATCTATTAATTCAGATTTAGAGACAGCACTCAGGTTAATCTAATTAGTTAGGAATTCATTAAAATAAAGAGGGGGAAAATGATGCTTGAAAATTACAGGAAACTTAAAAAAAGGTATGTGATAAATTAAATGATTTAAAAATTTTATCTCCTCAAGTTGCCATTTACTGGGTCAGAAACCAATTGTATCACTATCTTCTTTAATAGCTTTTCATTCTAATCCCTTAGGTGAATAGATCTATTTTTTAAAATAATTACCCACTCAACAATTCTGCTAGATAAAATACAAAAGCAAAAGCTTTATCACTATTACATCTTTAGCAATGAAATTATACACACAATTCCAGCAGTTTCTCTAGTCCAACATCTAATTACGTACATACCCATTATTTATTTCAAAGAAGTGAATGTCAAACTAATTAGGACTTTTATTAGGTTCTTTATCCACTTAGAAAATAAAATATACTCTGACCAGATTTCCTACAACACTGAAAGACCACCCAAAATGGTACACTGAATGTGTTCCAAAATTTTATTATCTGAATTTATTGCTGTTGCTATAGTACAAATCTTTTAAACAATTGTCACCACTATCAACTCCTTATGCTCTTGATTTCTTCAACACCGATGATGGTGAAGATAGTGCAGATTAGATGGAGTCGATAAATTCTCTGCACTCCTGGCAAGACACTCCGTGATGACACCACTACAATCAACCTTGCAGAGTATGAGGCAAATCTCATTACATCCTCTGTCTTTGGTATTAGGCATCATCAGATGTCCAGAAACCTTCTATAATGCCACCTCTACTGAGGTCACATGTCTGCATAGATCTGTATATTACTTAATTTGATTCCCAACTGACATCCTCTTCCTTTGAAATCCTGCCACTATGTCCACTAAATCATATGATCCATTACTAGTGAAAATCCCCAAGCTCGCCCGATTTCCTACTGTTTTCCATCAAATAATAATAGGATTTTGCCTGAAATCAGTTTTTACCTTCAGTTCTCATAAAACTGAATGTGAAGGGGGACAATTATCATTCTTGGTCCTCATTTTCTCAGGCTGACCTTATCCCATTTCTCTGCTTTAAAACACTTCTTAAGATCCCACTACCTACTCCCCACCTTTTATTTATTTTTATTTTTTTAAGATTTATTTATTTATGCATACAAGAGCTGGGGTATAGGCCAGAGGTGTGGGGTGGTGAGAGGATTCACCAGAGACAGAGCGGGAGAACAGGCAGATTGACTGAAGTACACTGCTGAGGGGAGCAGTGGGGAGGGCAGGAGAGGTCTGCTGCACCATGTGGGAAGCTCCCTGGCTGGGGATCGAACTCTTGCTGCAGTGACTGCTGATAGCTTCATAGGCTGAGACTTAACCCGTTGTGCCACGAGGGAGACCCTACTCCCCACCTTTTAAAGTTATCATTTTCCTTTCATTTCTTTAACATTTTAACTTATCTCTCACTGAAACTTACTCTTAACACTGATCCTATAACACTTAAAAAAAAAAGATTTATTTATTTACACATACAAGAACTGGGGTGTAAGCCAGAGGTGTGTGGGGTGGTGAGAGAATTCACCAGAGTGGGGAGCAGAACAGGCCGATGTACTAAAATACACTGCTGAGGGCGGCTGAGGGATATCGATTATATCAGTTTTCTTGACATATAAAAACAGATGATCCTTCCACTTCTGTGTGTGGCAGTGTAGGTGTTGCTAAATGATCTGATTGTCTCCTATTCAGATGGGATTGCACTTTCCAGTTCCCTATTGTTGGGTGGAGCCATATGTCTGCTCTGATCAATGAATATAAATAGAATTGACTTAGTGTTCCTTGAAGTTGAAGCATTTAGCTGTCAACATCAGTTCCTCCAGAGCTTAAAAACAACTAGTAATCCTTCATTCCCTCTGAATATGATGGACCTGAAGCATGACATGGTATAAATTTGGATTGTTTGGTACACATCACTATTATTTATTTTATTTTTCTGCAACATAAATTAGATTTTCTGAACTGAAATACCTCAACTTCCTATCTCTTGCACCGTAATAGAAAACAACTCAATTGGTTAAATTCGATTGTCTGTTATAACTGTAAACATGCAGTGGAATGTCATTGAAAAGAATAAAGAACTTTGTTGACTTCTCTAACATTTCATTCAGGAATGTTATAAGCAAGCAACCTCTTAAAGCTGGCTTGCAATCGGCCACAATTTTCCAGTCCATTTAACCTCCTACCCATGAGGAATCATTATATACTTTCTCCTCTGTCCTCAAACATCTTCTGTACTTTTATAATAACTGTACTAGAAAAAATAGAGCTAATCCATGGAAGCTATATATCACCCATAGTCTATGATCATTGTTTCCATAATGATTTAGTAAACATGTTTGGCATGCAAAAATGAAAACAATAAAACACTCCTTAGCCTCTTCTTTTGTTTTTTGACTTGATTTATGGGTTGTGTATATTTTTTTCAAATTTAAAATAGCTATCATTCATTGAGTGCCTGCTGAATGTCAGGTAGTGTCTCAATTCTTTATGGGAAATATTTAATCTTCAAAAAATGATGCCATTATGTATTACCAGTGTCTTAATTTTAGATAAGAAAATGAAAGCAAAAATGTTAAATACTTTGTTTCAAATCACACAATATGTAATAATGTATATTTGCAAAGGGGTGGATTGTGGAGTCCAGAAACTATGAATCTAACCTCTACATATTTTGCTTCCCACAAAGCATTGGAAAGAGTTTGGAACTATTTTTTTTTAAATAAGAGGCAAGAGTAATAAAGAAGGTTATATTGCATTCTGAGATTACAAAATTAAGAGTAGTTGTGTTGATTTCCAGTCAAGAAAGAATAGCTATTTACTCAGGTCTGAATTCACTTCATAGTGCTTGTCCAAGTGCTAGGACTACAAAAAGAAAACACAATGCACCAAACTATTATTCATGGTAGTCAAGTATTTGCTATGATAACTGCAGTGACATTTTGAATCATGATGTCTATTTTGAGATTTAAATATATCTTGTTTTACTGTAGCTTTGTCACTTATTTGACTTTAATTTACCTTGGTTTCTTTTATAATAAAATACAAGATAGCAATTCTAAACAGCATCACAGATTATAGTGAAAATTTATGGAAATGATATATGTGTGAAGACTTGTTTAACACATTAGTTGGACTTTCTGGACTTTAGTTGGGTTAGGAGATGCTGGTCAGGTTGACCGGTGTGATGAATCAATATGTGAAGGATTACCAAATGGATCTTGATGTACAAGCTTAATTTCTTAATTATTATTAAAAAAAAACCTGATGTATTTCTAAGCTTGGATCTAACTGCTCTAGATTTACTATCACAGATCCCATGGCATCTAGAAGAGACTCAGACCCCATCTGACAGAATAGTAGTGGAAATAGAATGCCATAAAGCACATATTACAGAAAAAGATAATGAGCACCTTAGAGAAAAATATACCTACTAATGAGAAAAAATCCTGGCTTGATAGAGTGAACAGAAGACCCATGTGGTAAAATGGAGAAGTTATTTTGGGCAGAATGTAAGGATTTTCATTAACCTGCCAATATTGTCATGTCAGACATCTTGGAAAAGGAAGAACATGTAATAAGATAAAAAGTTTACCATTTGTGTGTGGGTGTGTATTGCAGGGAGAGTGTGGGGAAGCAAACAATTCTGGTTTGTAATTTATTTTTACAACAGTCCGTCATGCTGAGGGGAATATATTTTCCTGTTTTCCAGAGAAATAAATAAAATTTGAGCACACAGAAATATGCAGAGATAACGATGAACATACAGTGGTGAGTTCAGAGATAATCATTTTCCCATAGTCAAGTCAGAGTTCAAGTGTCACTGAAGAGTGACCTCAAAGAAAGCCCCCTTCACATAGCAGGCCACTGCAGGCAGATCGAGAGTACAAGTGATGTAGATAAAAGGCCATTGCATGGTAAGGGAACAACGTGATATGGGACCCAAATGTCACCAAACAGTCATTTAGTTTTTTGTGAGCTGTTTCAACTTTGCACAGCTTAGCACTACACACAAATAATGGTCTGGGAGCTTTATTTTTGTAGGTGATAACTAGTGATCCAAGAAAATAGGGGTAAATTGCTTTATACCTCTCCTATGCTTCTTGAGCTAATGGTCAAGATTTTAGGCTTAAGGAAAATGGTAAGTAAAATATTGGGTAAATATTATCATCAAATATTGATTCTCTCCCTGAGAATTTTATAATCCATGATGTATTAAGTAGGAAAATGGCGTAGCATACACATTTTTATTAAGACTGGAGTTATTATACTGTATGAAGCTATATTTTCTGGTAAGAATTAGAAATGAAGTTTGGCTGCTAAATGCAACCTTTCCTTTTTCCCACTAAAAGCCAGGGTTCCATTCAACTAACCAAACTAATTAAATTTCCAGAATGATTTTGTTATGTCCTGCTTGCTTATGATTACCCCTAAATTTGCTAAAATTACTAACTTTCTACCTTCTTATAGAGCAAGTAAACTTGTCCTTGAAAGTAAATTTAGGGATTATAATACTTTTTCCATTATAGGCTGTTTGGGTAAACCTTTCTACATTGTCAAAATAAAGACTTTATTGAAGGAAAGTGAAATAGAAAAGGACTAAAAAAATAAAGTTGATGGATTAGCTCAGTATTTCCCAGCAGAATTTTTTTTAATTCTCTTATGTTTGGTAGTTTCTTATCTCAGAGGACTATACCTCTAGTTTTTATCAATTACCCGAGGGGCACGTCTCTGCAAATACTTCTATTTTGTAGACTCTTCTGACAGATCTCTCTGTTACCTCTGACTCTTTATCTCTGGATTCCATCAGATGCTTTCAGGAGAACTATTCTGTAACCAGCTCTCAGAATCTGAGCGCTAGGCTGTTTTAGATCTTTTTTTTTTTTTTTCTGTGAAATAGCTAAAGGTCCCAAGACACCTATTTTAAAAGCAAACACCATTTTGTAAAGGTAAAAAAAAAAAAAAAAAAAAAAAAAAAAAAAAAAAAAAAAAAAAAAAAAAAAAAAAAAAAAGCAAAACACACAACTCCTATTGATTTACTCAAGACAACATTTTTAGAAGTTTTATTTCTATTAATTTGTATTCTTTTATAAATTTCCTATTATGGAGTACATTATTATGTAGATATAAATACAGAGATGATGATGGATACATAGACATACAGACTTATACAAAGAGACATACAGTTAGGCATCTAGTTATTGTTGCTAATTAAGTTTTTAATGAAAACATTCTCTACTATTTAAAATGAGTGGTATTTGAAGAAATGTATTTGTTGAGCAGAGATTCTTACATGGTTTATTCATTCACACCTTCAATCAAGAATTTCATGCAGAGAAAATACACTGTCCCTCAACTTGGATGGGAACTAAGACATTAGACATTTGTTATCTTTAGTCTCTGACAGAAGTTTAGAATATTTTCCCCCAGTTATAAGTATGGATAACAAATCACAGCATTTTTGTTGTACCTTTTCTACCGATAGAAATCATATGCATTTTTTCTTATCCTGTTAGAGATATTGCATGTGTGTGATTTTGATTTTACATTCATCACACCTTGCAGTCATAATTAATAGATTCCTTCCTCCTAAAACATATTAATGTATTTAATGATGATATATTCATATTAGTATTCCTCAAAATTTTAATATTATTTAATACCATATTTGCATATATTGATATTTATTTTTGTTTTAAATATTCTAGCTAAGAATTCTAAAGTATTCTGAGTAGAAAATCTAAGGTGCCATGCAACTTCCAAAAGAATCTTCAAAAATTTTTTAAGAACACCCAGTGCAAATATTGAGAAGTCTAAGAAATCTTAGGCATTTGATAGTCTTAAGAAATTGTAATGATAGTAAAAATTTTCACTCATATGGTAATTCCAGTGAAGAAAAACTTTTCATATGTTATTCAGACAATAAATATTAATTGGGCCTAGCTCATATACCATTGTTCTGGTAACAAGACATAAAGGAGAGTGAACCAAATAGACACAAATAGACTATATTTGACTTTGAAATGATGGATTTTATATTAAATATGAGAAAAATATATAACTTAAAACCAAATATATAATAAAGTTGAAGGACTCACACCAATTCATTCTAGCCATTGTAAAGCTGTAATAATTAAGGCAATGCATTTGATTTTGACAAAAAGATTGAAATTCATGTTAATGGGACAGAATAGGGATTCTGTTGGTTTACACTGGCTTACAACATTGCACCTAGTGTTATAGGATCACACCCTTCATATGTATGTCACCACACCATGCCCACACCAAGGCACCCATCATTCTCCATTGCAGTCCATGTGTGTACCATTTCCATTTTGCTCTCCCCTTTTAATTCTCCTTCTGATAGTCTCAATTCTATGGTCAAATTTCTTTTTTTTAAAAAAAGATTTATTTATTTATGCATACAAGCTGGGGTGTAGGACAGAGGTGTGGGGTGGTGAGAGGATTCACCAGAGACAGAGAGAGGAGCAGAACAGGCAGATCCACCGAAATACACTGCTGAGGGGAGCAGTGGGCAAGACAGGAGAGGTCTGCTGTGCTATGTGGGAATCTCCCTGGCTGCAGTGGCGCTGGATAGCTTCATAGTGCTGAGACTTGACCTGTTGCACCACCAGGGAGGCCCTATAGGCAAATTTCTATGGGGTGCTAGTGGTTTGATTTTATCTGCCCCTTTATTTCTCTACATTCTACATATAAGTGACTCCATCCATTGTCTTTCTCCTTCTGATTTATTTCACTTAGTAGCCACATAATTTTAGTCAAGGATTTTGCAAAGGGAATTCAAATGGAGAAATCATAGTCTTTTCAACAGATGGTGCTAGGGCAATTTGATATCCATAACCATGTGTGAGTATTTGTGCATATGTGAGTGTATTGCCAGGAAAAGGAGTAAAAGTGTTAGTAGGTAGGGAATTATGTTTCTATGGGAAAGACAGAAAAATAAGAAACATGAAAATAGTAATCTGAGTTTTTTTCAGTTAAGGAAAATACCTTGAAGATTTTTTTTATTCTTAGTCTGACACACAAAATTTCTAAAGAAATGATTCTCTAAAAATGTTACTATTTCCAATCTCTCAGTACTTCCAAGTCAAATATTCTATGTCCGTTACATCACCTAGCAACTTATAATATTGCTTTAATTTTTATTCTTTACATATTGCTAGAATAAGAAATTATACAGAGAAGCACAAGATACTTTTATACAGCAATGAATTTATCCTAGATATTCATGTCATAGATATTTAATTCTGCAATGCTAATAATATTGGCCATAAAATTATTACTGGGCTGAATATGGGAAATATTTTATCATATTCTCATACTACATAACTCATAGTACCCAAATAGAATTTATTAAAAGAAAATCTAACACCATTTTAATGTGTGAAAATTAAGACAAAAAATTCCTTAAGGAAGATTTCACAGGAAATCTGAACCCTTGAATATATGTGTGGGTGTGTGTATAATGTGTTATATGTATATATAGTGTATATATGTATATATGCATGCACATATAATATATATACATGGTATGTCATATATCTTATGTTAATATACTATATTAATATTTAAGCAATTTATATTTGTATATATTAGTAACCATCAAGTATAAAATCCTATACAATAATGAGATTTGAAGTTAAGCAATAGTTTTGTTAAATATTTCCAAAGAAATTCATGGAGATTTAGATAATTACTCAATAAAATTGATCTAGGTGTAGCAGAAAGTCTTTTGTCATTTCTCTGGTAGATGCAAAGCTGAAGAATGTCTCCATCAATTAACTGGAAACTGTAGTGTTATATCTTCCTAAAGAACATTTATTTCACCTTTTGAAATTGATTCTCTGAGCTGATTTTAACCTGCGCTTTTTAAAAAAAAATTATTTATGCATTTAAGAACTGGGGTGTAGGCCAGAGATGGGTGTGTGTGAGAGGATTCACCAGAGACAGAGTGGGGAGCAGAACAGGCAGATCAGAACTACACTGCTGAGGGGAGCAGTGGGCAAGGCAGGAGAGGTCTGCTGCATCATGTGGGAAGCTCCCTGGCCGGGTATCGAACTCATGCTCCAGTGGCTCTGGATAGCTTCATAGCGCTGTGCTTAACCCAGTGCGCCACCAGGGAGGCCCCTTAACCTGCACTCTAAAACTAAAAATTGAAATTGCAAAATAAAGCATTACTTTCTAGATTATAATTTTGTATATATGCTACACCATATATGTATATATGAACACCTTCATCTCAATGAAGTAAAATAAAAACCTTACAAATCTTTATTGGGCAAGATAACATATTTATTTGATATCCTAGGGCTTCCAAATAAGATTATTTTCTCCCAAAATCAGTTATTTTTTTTGTGATGAGAAACAATGAAGTCTTCAAGAATGTTCAGGAATTTGTTTTAATTAGTGTGGAGAAACATATTGTGTGTGTGTGTATGTGTGTGTGTGAGCGAGAAAGAAGGAGGGAAGGAGGGAGGGAGGGAGGGAGGGAGAGGAGGACTAGACTGGATTCAATAGTGCATTTTCAATGAATAAAATTTTTATTGCACATTTTCAAATTCTATAAAGCATCTAAATATAGAAAAGCAAATTCCTCTTAATCATAATGATTCATAATGAAGGCTAGTTCTCCCCAAGATGTTCAGAACAGAGCCCCCCGTCCTCTTGGGAGAATAGGTCTTCAGAGACCATCACTTTCAAATAGGAATTCTTTCAAGCTGAGGTGAATAGAGATGCTACAGGCTCATGGAAAAATTATCACTGTTAGCTACCTAAAAGAATAAGAATTGGGGTCCTACCAATAATTATGGCTATTATGAGAAATCACCTTTCTACTAGAGAAGCCCATCTATATGACCAGGCAAACAATGCACAGACCATCAGGCCTTCTCCCCATGAGTCACTCTCTCCTTGTCAGGAGTCCCCTTCCTTTCTCCCTGACGTACCAGACCCCTATCCTATTACTTAGCTCACCCATTTTCTTTCTCTGGCTTTGGAATTCACATGTTTACGTAAATTCTCAATCTGTGTGTAATTTAAGAGAAAATTTCACTTTTTATCTCTCATCTGCCTACTGATAATTTGATTAACAGACCAGACGGAGAAGAACCCAGAGAACAGGAGAAATCTTCCCCTTTTCCCTGAAAATAACCGGATAGCAGGGAACAGGTTGTTAGCCTTCCTTTCTGTATGTATGTGAATATACTACAACAGGGCAGTTTCCCCTGGTTATAGTGAAGGAAAGCAAAATGATAATTTGCTGTGTAATTCAGGTAAATATAATTTCTGTTTTCACTGAATTGCTGTGACCTTTAACTTGGTAACGAGTAAGGAAAATTTAAAAATTAGCAAGTAAGATAAAATTACATCAGAGGCTCAGAACTTAGAGAATTATTGACTCACTGCCATGCAGCTGTGTATGTATGTGTGTTTGCTTATATGGGTCCTGCACATTATTTTTGCTATGACTATAGATTTTCTTTTCATGAGATAGATATATTTTAGCAGTATTCTTGATATCCATCTGACCCATCAACACTGAAACAGAAGGATTATGTATATATTTATTTAAAATCAACGTCATCAACAACAAAATCTCCTGCAGGGAAATGTAGTTTCAACAGGGCATTAACCTTGCTCACGGTGTTATACTGCATGGTGAATTTTGTCCTTTGCTGAACTGAACTTTTATTGAAATACCATTTTCATGATTCTCAATTTTCCAAATTTATGCAGGTGTTATGCTGCATGAGAAAATCTGCAATTTAGTATGCGAACTGGAATTGGCAAAGGAGGATGACTGCTCTCCTGTTAACTTTAAATAAGTCATGTCACATATTGCATGTAAGCCTTATAAAATATTAACACTGGGAGACATTGAAACAAATCAGCATCACATTTAACCTGAGAAAAGGTTGATCTTACAAATATATACCCAAACTAACTAAACTAAAACAAATACTAAAGAAGTTTTAGTTTTAAAGGCAGGTTTATGAAATATTTTTCTAAAGTTTATATGATTATTAGGACAGTGTCTCAAACAGTACAGGAAAGCTAAAAGCTTGTTTGTTCCAAGCACCAACTCCCATAATTTTCTCCCGTCTTTATCACTGACAGGCAAATCTTCAAACATAAAACCTCTTCTAAATTAAAAAAATGGAAAAGGTGTAGATAATACATAGCACGTGCTTTTATTTCAGACTTTCTTCTCCTTCTTTCTTTGTCCAGACATTGCAGTTTATTTTATTTTATTTTTTTTTAAAGATTTATTTTTTATTTATACATACAAGCTGGGGTACAAGCCAGAGCTGTGGGGCGGCGAGAGGGTTCACCAGAGACAGAGCGGGTAGCAGAACAGGCAGATCAGAACTACACTGCTGAGGGGAGCAGCGGGCGAGGCAGGAGAGGTCTGCCGCACCATGTGGGATTCTCCCCGGCCGGGCGTCGAAC
>PVIJ01022841.1:0-15348 GCA_004024925.1 Scalopus aquaticus
AGACGATATGATAATATATATACAAAACCCTAAAAACTCCATAGGAAAACTACTCAAAATAATAGACCAGTTCAGTAAAGTAGCTGGATACAAAATCAACGCACAAAAGTCAGTAGCATTCCTCTATGCAAACACCCAATCTGAAGAAGAAGAAATTAAGAAATCCATCCCCTTCAAGATCGAACCCAAAAAAAATAAATTTTTAAAATTTAGTTAAGTGTTACATTTTTATTTTATTTTTTTTTCTTTTACTTCTAAGCCTACAAGTTTATTTTCAGTTCAGTAGACACTTGTTGACTACCTACTGTGTATTGGGCACTAGAGGATATTTATATATGAGGATCACATGACCTACAAAGAACATACAGATGCAAACATTTAGTGAATATTTAATACTAATTTCTTCAGACTTCTTAAGTACTTATTTTTTATATTTAAATTTTTAAATTTTTGGAATTAATTTTGGTCAACAGTACTTCTATTGTTTCTTGAAATTTGAAGTATTTAAAATTCATATTAGGGCCTCCCTGGTGGCACAGGGGGTTAAGCTCAGGACTATGAAGCTATCCAGAGCCACTGCAGCAGGAGTTTGATACCCAGCCAGGGAGCTTCCCACATGGCGCAGCAGACCTCTCCTGCCTTGCTTGCTGCTCCCCTCAGCGGTGTGTTTCAGTAGATCTGCCTGTTCTGCTCCTCACTCTGTCTCTAGTGAATCCTCTCACCACCCTGCACCTCTGGTCTACACCCCAGCATTGTATGCATAAAAAAATAAATCTTTAAAAAAAAGAAGCTGTTGTGTAATAGAAATTAAAGGAGATTGATGAGGGGAAATAAGGAAGACAAAGAAGTTTCATGAGAAGAAATTTGAAAAAGGAAGACATTTAGGATGAAGAAAATAAAAGACCAGTTCTTTGTCCTCTGACTTTAGGGACAATGTTTAATAAGTGTGGAGAAGCAGTGTGATAGTAGGTGTATAGTTATCATCTGCCTTTAAACATTTCTTCTTTTTGGAAGATATTTCATCTTCTGGAATATGTTGACACACACTCAGGAACAAAATTAGGGATTATTTGAATTCTATCACTCATTAAACTATGTCAATTTTTATTCCCCCATCTCTACCTAAACCCTCACAAATATATTTCAGTCTCTATCTCCAAAATTTAAAAGGCATCACCTTCTGCCATGAGGATATTCTACCTTCTAATGTGATTTTGGGACTGTAAAGGAACCCAAGTATTGCAAGAGAATTTTAAGTACCCTTTTCTTATAACACTGGTCAACACTGAGATTGTTACTGACTTAAAAAGGCCCTAATCTGTAGTATCTTGGTGTGCTGAACATGACTATTAACCCTGAAAATTTTTTATTAGCTCTTGTTCTGAAGATATTTCATAAAATTCATTTTACATGTTTCTCCATGTAAATTTATCCAGTAGGACTGTAACAACATCCTAAATCGGCCTAGAATGATGCAGTATTACATCACATTGCATAATACCATCATGCACACATCATCCAGAGTTGATAGCATGATTTTCTGATGCAATGCAATACTACTGCCAGGCGACTGCTGAAGTAAGCTGACGTCAGCAGTGCACTCTGTAAAGCCCTGTCAGAAAGGTTGAGCATTGAAAATATTTCAGACTTTGTGCAAGACAGCTTAAGCTACTGTTCCATAGAACTGCTATTAGTTTATCCATTTAGGCACAATACAGAACAGTCATGCCTCAAAAGTGTGTTAATAGCGTGGACAATTTCAGCTCTATTTGTGGGGAAGTGACATTTACCAACCAGAAGAAAAGTATTCCTTCTCAAGTGAAGAAGGCTTATCATCTTTACTTCGGATGCAAGGTTGGTGACCAAGACAAGCCTTGGGCCCTGCATATACTATGCATATATGCTGTGCTACGTGTACAACACAGCTTTCACAGGGATTAAATGGCAGAAGACCATCAATGCTGTTTGCAGTCCCCATGGTGTGGAGAGAGCCAAGCAACCGCATAAAAGACTGTTACTTCTGCTTGGTTCCTCCTCTTTCCGGTGCAATAACGAAGCAAAAGAAGTCACAAACAGTCTACCCAAACATTCTGTCTGCCTTGAGACCAGTTCCACATGGTGAGGGACTTCCTATTCCAGAACCTCCAGCATAATGTTCTCTTGATTCATATGATGAGGACAAGGGTGAGCTGACCTGTTCTTCTGTTCCATCAGCATGCAGTGATCCAGATTTTCACCTGGGTGCATCATCAACCCCACACAGACTAACACAGGAAGAACTAAATGACCTGGTTTGTGATTTGGACTTATCCAAGAACAAGGCAGAATTGCTAGGATCAAGACTTCAATGATGAAATCTTCTAGAAGAAGATATCACAATTACTTTATATTGAAAGCGAAGCAAAGATTAAAGAGGGAGTTTTCGTGGGTCCTCAGATTCGAGAGCTCTTCAAAGATGACCGGTTCAACAACTTGCTGCAGGGTGATACGAAACAAGCATGGAATGCTTTCTGCCTAGTGTCTACAAACTTTCTTGGGAATGTTAGGGCAGAAAGCTACAAGCAACTAGTAGAAGACATGCTGATGCAGTATCAGAAACTTGGCTGCAGTATGTCTCTAAAGATCCATTTCCTTCATTCCCACCTGGATTTCTTCCCTGAAAACTCTGGTATGGTTAGTGATGAACATGGAGAACATTTTCATCAAGATATCGCATCAATGGAACAAAGATACCAGGGAAAATGGTCCACTACAATGCTGGCTGACTACTGCTGGCCACTCCCCAGAGATGCTCCTGAACAGCTGTACAAGAGACAAGCAAAGAAATCTAAGAAGTTGTCTATGACTTGATTTTTTACAAGTATTAGCCATATGCCTATTACTATTGGCATGCATTTCATTATGTAAACATCAATTTATTGCAGATTACAAAAAAAACTAGAGCCAAAATTAGAATTTGACTGTCACAGTTGAGTTGAGCACATACAAATTGATAGGAAATGACTGATTTTATTTCAGTAACATGACTTCTGTAAAAATTTGTTGAACAGTGTAATGGGAGATAAAAATACATGTGAACAAGTTACTTTTCTGAAATGGGTTTTAATTAGATCAGCTCCAGTTAGATATCCTTGGCTCTGGATAGTTCATACACCTTGAGGAGGAAATGTAACTGGAAAGAAAAGAATATCAGGGATGCCTTGGAAGACTCCAACGTATTCAGTGACAGCCCAGGCATTTAATTAAAAGGCATAATGTATACAAAAATGTTCTGTAAACAGTAATCAACTAGACTATTTTAAAAAAACAAACATTTCTGAACAATTTGTAAAATTTGCTGTATATACATATTTACAAGTCTCTACCACAAATGATACACTTATGCTCTAATTATAGGAAACAGAGTTTGAAAGGAGAGCAACTCATATCATTGCTATGTCAAGGATTGTTTCATTTTAAGTAAAATAGGATCCTGCTATTGAGCCCACAGCTAAGAATACTTGGTGCTAGAGACTACCCTCACCTAACCAGCTCTGTGTGTGAAGCATCAGCCTTTGGAATCTCTCCATTCCCTGCAGAGCCTAGTGAGAGGTACCCATTAAGGAAATGAGCACTTCTACCAACATTATCTTCTCTTTCATAGAAGGGGAAGACAAAGCGAAAACTCTATTTTTGGGTGAATGCAGTATTTTGAAGAGAGGCTGTTTTCCTCATGTTGTGAGGGAAAGTAGGGAATTTTCTCCTTCCCCAAGTCTAGGGAGGAAGTAATCAAAAGAATCATAAAGTAAGAGTAACTGAATCAAATTGAGAATTGATGATTGCCTTAGGTCTAAAAATTGCCAAGCCATTTTCCTGAGGCTGCTAGTGGATAGAGAAAGAAACAAAAGAGAGTAGGTAAAGCTGAGAGAGGGAGGTGTCAGCTGAGTAGTGGGGCAGTCTGCACTTCTGCAGTTTGGAATAGTAAATTTCCTAACATCACTTGGTTCACTGTGGTCCAGCAGGGATCTAGATACCTCACCATCACTCTTCCCACCTCCCTAACCCTCACCTCCCATGCACACATGCACATGCAGTAATACCAGCTATATATTGTCTCCAGTTAAAGCAGTCAAAAGAGATTTCTGGAGTTTCTAAATCCCAATTCCAAATTGGAGAGGGGGAAAAGGTCAGTTGACCCCACTTAGTCCACTCCTGGTCTAGTTGACTAGATGTGAAGGAGAATATCATGTGTGAGAAAACTCTTGGAGAAGGAAGCACTACAAGCTCATTTAAAACAGTGGGCAGTATCATTGAGCATTATTCACAATAGCCAAGATAAGGAAACAGCCCAAGTACCTATCAGCAGATAGTGGATAAAGAAGAGGTGGCATATATACATAATGGAATACTACCTAGTCTTTAGTTGCATCCATGCAACAACACAGATAGACCCTGAGGAGCTTATGCTAATGAAATAAATCAGATGGAGAAGGACAAACACCATATGCCTTCACTTACATGGTTTATAAAGAAAAAAAGCAAATGAACATAACGAAACAAACCCTTAGACTAACAACAGAATGGTGGTTGGTTACCAAAGGGGAATTGAGGGGCGTAGGTGGGGGGTTGATTGGTTGGTAGTGGATGGTGACTGGTCATGTGGTGGGGGTGGTATAATATATACAGGTACTGAGGTGAGAAACTATACACCTGCAATCTATATAGTATGTAAACTAATGTTATTTCATTTAAAAAGGGGGGGCAATGTGGTATATACATATAATGGAATAATATTCAGGTACCAAAAAAAGATGAAATCTTGCCATTTGTGACAACATGGATAGAACTGGAAAGGGATTATGCTAAGTAAAATAAGTCAGAAGGAGAAAAACAAATATTGGTTGATTTCACTCACATGTGGATATAAAGAACAAAGGAAAGGAACACACAAAACCAAACCTTTGTATTATGACTACAGAACGGAAGTTGCCAGATGAGAAGGCGAGTAGGAACAAAGGTTGGAGGGGATCCAAAGGACTGTGGTGGCGAGTTATTGATACCTTGGTGGTAAGTATGGTGTTCCAACATACACCTAAAAGATGTTTACAACATATACAGTGTTGTAAGCCAATGTTACCTAAATAGATAACGAAATAAAGCAGTGGACACCAAAATCATGAACCAGACCCACTGAACACATGTTATATTCCCTGTTCAAATCTTCCATTTTCAAGTTAAAATCTCAAGGACAAACAGAAAAAGTGCTCAACTGGAATATATGTAGTTTAAAGTTAATTATTATGTACCTAACTTCCAGGAAAAATGTTTTTTGGAGCATAAAGAAGGTTCAAAAGCTACAAATAATCATCATCATCAACAACAATAATAACTACCAAATATTTTTAGTTATCTTTCTGCTACTGCAGTCATAGTTCAGTTCAGTTAAACTCAGTGCCTTCGATGAGCAAATAATGGTGTGTAGTGCTACTGCTGACACACTGAGAATCCATGTTAAAAATCTAAGTACACACCTTGACATTTTTGCAAATGTAAAACACCCATGTAACCATGACACAGATCAAGATAAATATATTTCCAAAAGACGCTCCCATCCTCCTTCCCTTTCTTTTTTTTTAATTATTTATTTATTTTTTTTAAAGTCCTTTTTTTTTTGTTTATACATAGAAGCTGGGGTACAGGCCAGAGGTGTGGGGTGGCGAGAGGGTTCACCAGAGACAGAGTGGGGAGCAGAACAGGCAGATCAGAAATACACTGCTGAGGGAGCAGCGGGCGAGGCAGGAGAGGTCTGCCGCACCATGTGGGATTTTCCCTGCCCGGGCATCAAACTCGCATCACTGCTGCCGAGGGCTCCATAGCGCAGCGCTTAACCGATGCGCCACCGGGGAGGCCCCTCCTTCCCTTTCAAAACCTGAAGGAATATCTTTTAAAAGAAAATTACAGCCCAAATGAATCCCTGGAGAATGTGCAAAGGAAGTAAAGGTGAGCATAATTAGCTAATAGGAGACTAAAAAAGTGGCTGGAGGCTTAACAGTAGGACAAGTTGTTTCCATAATAACATAAAAATGTTTTCATAGAAATATTGCTAGCCATAAAGTTTATTGTAAATACTTTAAAATGTTAAAAGGGTCAGCTGAGTAATTTCATAATTTGTAATTCATTTTTAAAATCCAAATAAATCTGAGGAGTTAAAGTTAAATGTGATTTTCTTAAGATTTCATGTATCTATACAAGAACGAAATAATCCTACATGGTGAAAAGTTATATAATCTTTCATATTTTGCCACTTGTAACTAGTTCTCTAATTTCTACCTTTTATATTCAGACTAATTTTCATTGATTAGAGTTTTCCTCTATTGCACATTAAAAGTCTGTAGACTACTGAAAAGGCTGTAGAAACAATAACCAACTCAGTGGCAGTGAGCCTTCCAAACACACAGACCGTGGTATCTCTGAAAATCATTACACACTAACAGGAACCAGAACTCCTTGAGAGTATGGAACAAAAGTGTGCATTATTACCATGAAACTTATTACTCCGGAAAACTGTCAAAGCTATAAAATTCATGTCAGAAGATTAGGATTTATCTTAACGAAGCTCTCGCTGACCATTTGTCAATTTAGGCAAAAAGCAAAATAACTTCTGGATTGCAACATGTCAAATATATTAAAGTCAATGTGTTCCTACTGATACAAAAACAAATATTAAAATCTCTTACCTAACCTTTGGATTCTAGGGGACCAACCCATTCTGAAAATATTAAACAAATGGAAACAATCAAGCATTTATCCAGTCTTTCCTGTATGAACTATACCTCAAAATAAAAAAGTTGGGGAAGAAAAGAATTTCTTTATAGAAGAATTCTTTGCATAAAGACAAACAAATAGGTAATATTGACCCCTTAGCTGTTGTACCAGGGAAACTTAGATGGATAGTGACAGAATCTGATACATATTCTGAGTTTGACTTTGCATTCCTAGTGATTAAAGCCAGTGCTTTTAAAACTATCAAAAAGCTGGACCGAAAATATGGTACCAGTTCAGCCCTCATACTAAAATCTCCTTGGATCAAGACACACATGGTACAGCAATAGGCAAAGATGGACTGAACTTATCATATTGCTTATCAGCCTCCAAGTAGTAGATTAAAAGACAATCAGACTAAACACACCAAATGCTTAAATGAAGATTCAGGATTAACAATGAATTGAAGGGTTGGTCTACAAACCTCTAAAATGTGTTTTGCAAATAAACATGAGTTGAGTTAAAGTTAGATGTCCACTGAATAAATTGCTAGGCTTTTACAGTAGAAGTAGGGAAAAGAGATACAGGAATTCAACCATATGCTACCGTAATTTTCTTTTTCAGTACTGAATTAGTTCATTTGGACTGCTCTAACAAGGTACCATAGACTGGGTTGCTTGTAAACAGCAGAAATTTATTTCTTTCACTTCCAGAGGCTGGAAACCAGAGATTATTAGCATGCCAGCTTGGTCAGGTTCCGGTGAGAGCCCTCTTCAGGGTTGCAAATTGCCAACTCCTTATTGTATCCTCACAAGGCAGAGAGCAGAAAGCAGTAAGCTCCCTCATGTCTCTCATAAGGGGACTAAACTAGTCCTAATAATACCTCTCAAAGGTACCACCCTATTGCGGTAGGTTTCAGTATATGAATTTGGGGATTACACAGCAAATGCCATCTTGGTAGTTCCTGGACCTGCGTGTATAATTATAATTAAGGTTAATAATCTAAAACAAGAAGAGTCTATTAATTTGAACCTAGTGCAAGAATTCCAAAGTGATTGATAAACTCGATTATCCTTTCCTAATTCTTGTCAGATAGGGGCTTACTGTGCAAATGTATTGCTGCCTTGTCAACAGGAGAGCCCCATTTTCTTTACTTTTCCATTGGGACTCCCTGCAACTCTGAATGGACTGAAAGGGAAGTCTGCCCACTTCTTATCTTTTTACCAGTTATGTGTACTGGCCCAGTGGGTGGACCAAAGAGATATATGTCAGAGGAAAGGTCTGGATTAAAATTAGCGATTAATGAAAGTAAGGTCAAATTTTTGCTGAGGGAAAATGGAAACTTTACAAAAGGGAAAACCTAATAATTCTGGTGAGGCTCAGAGAGAGGCTTAGAATAAGAGAATAATATTCTGTCTTAGCTTAGACTCAGATGCATGTCACAGAGAGGGAAACTGGCAAAACATTTTTTGCTCTTAAAGAAACAAGAAGTGAACTGAATGAAAAACAAATGAATACCAGAAATGGTATATATTCTCAAAATGAATGCAAAAAGGAGAGAGTTCTTGTTGCATTAAGCAAGAACACACTGATAAAGAAAAGAGATGGAGTCTTAGAGCAGGCTGCACAAAACAGGGTGCTGCTCGAGAGCAAAATCCTGGCCTTTTTATTGACAGAGAGGGGCAGGTCAAACTGAATATTGGATTTTGGCTTTAGGGAGAGTGAGTCCAAATGATCACACCTGACTTCCACCCATGGTTCCAATGTTATTAACATGTGTTCCTCTGATCAGTCCATGGGGAAAAGGACATCAGTCACCGGCCCATGGGGCGTTACCCACACAAGTTCTGACTATTTAGAAAAATACTAATGTGTTTATATCATTTAAACTTTGTTTCACAGGACATCATCCCCATGGAGAATTGCCCTAAGGAAGTTGTAGACATCATTTAATGATAGAATGATTATGATTCTTAATCATTCAGTAGGTGTATATTTTAAATTCAGATACCTATAGATCTAAGCAGCAAAAGAATTATAAAGTTAGCATAAAAATATGAGAAAATTTATACTGGTGCTATTAAATGGCTCAGTTTATTTTTAAATCCATACCACTCCTCACTGGTTATTGTAAATGTTTTTAGAATGTGTGTGTGTTTTCATTGTAAGGCAAGTTAATTTCTATCAAACTAAAGATAATTGTTTTGTCATAAAAAGTTCTGGACCATGGATCAGAGCAATGGACCTTACTATGGCAGTTAATTCCAGCAGATCAGGAATTAGCCTGAACTGTTTTGCTGAAGTTCCTGCATGGCAATGCCCCCTGGTGAAGGGCTAAAACATATTGATTAATAGGGTTGTTTTGTAACCATGGGTGTGAGGATTTTGAGGGTGGGTGTGATTTGCACCACACGTCAACACTGATTATTAATATCAGTAAGACTAATGTTTTACACCTAGTCTCAGCTCAGCTGTTAAATTGGTTAATTAGCAGGAATATGTCTAAATGACCAGTAAAATATGTTGGAAAAAACTTTAATCCAAAATCTGTATTGGGTTTTCTGGCTTCAGAGATATCCTATGCATCTATCAGTGGTTCCCAAACTGAGAGAGAAACTGTATTTGGCCTCAACCCTTAAAGAGAATGAACAAAGTAGCCTCCTCTGCCCTCTCTGGATCTCTAGCAGATAGGCAACCTTCATTGTGATGCAATATTTATTTTAACGTCATTCATATACTCCTTTCCTGTAATGAACTATAAATTTGTAAGTACTGTCATTTCAAATCCTGTCAGTCTTCTCTAACAATAAAACCCTGTTTAACTACTACTATTAGTGTGTATAAATGTTACACATTAGTTAAAAGGGCATGCAGACTAAGTTATCATCAGGTTTCTGTTTAAAAGATAAGGGAAATGAAGGATGACAAAAGGATGTAATGTTACCTAATTTAGAGGAGAAATAATGAGCAAGTATTTTTGACTTTTTTTGTCTTTTTTTTCCCTTAAATTGAGGTCACATTCATTTACAGCACTGTATATAATTCTCTCTTTTTTAAAACAGAATATTTTAGTGCAGGTCAACTGCAGAACCTCATTTCTTAAGAGGAGAGTTGAAACTGACTGGTCCAACTGCTATTAGAATCATCCTCAACACATAGCAGTTTATTTAAAATTAAAATGCCAGGTCTCCCTGGTGGTGCAACGGGTTAAGTGTGGAGCTGGCGGCAGCGGCGGCGGCGGCGGCGGCGGCGGCGGCGTGAGTTCGATGCCCGGCCAGGGAGATTCCTATATGGCTCGGCAGACCTCGGCTGCCTCACCTGCTGCTCCCCTCAGCAGTGTGTTTCCATCGATCTGCCTGTTCTGCTCCCCACTCTGTCTCTGCTGAACCCTCTCCCCACCTCATGCTACCTGAACCCCAGCTTGTATGCAAAAATAAAAAATAAATAAAATCAAAATGCCTAGCTAAACTTTTAGCTAATATGATATCACAGTATGGTTGACAAAGAGAGTGGTCAGATTCCAATGAATGATTTTTTAATATTTAAACATATAATCCTAAATTCTCCCCTCACTCTAAGTTAGTCATCATAGTTCTAAAATGAGATGGTGGGAAGTTTAAGGAGAGACATTCATGAATACATTGGTATGTTTCATGAAGTGCTTTGTAACAGCCCTCATGAATTGAAATGGGAAGAAGTTGAAAAAAGAAAACTTTTATAGAAGAATTTTCAATTCTTAAGTATATTATTTAGGGCAAGGGCAAAGTTTTGAGAGATCACAAGATCAGTTGGACTCAGCAATTAAGAATGGAAAAGAGATGATATTTGGCAATATTTTGAAAGCGCAGTGTAAAAGCAAAGAAATCTTGTTCTAAAATTAAAGAAACTATCATATTTGTGTTTGAACCAGAAACAAAATATAGGGCAAAGATTTTGAAGAGAATGATCTATATGGGTGGAACGTGCTTTTCCTGCTGGAAGACTGACCCTACTTACAAACATAATTTAGAACCAGATATCATTTTCAACAATTAAATCATAGAACTACTGAGTAATACTAGACTAAGACAGATTCTGTGGTTATTTAATGACTAAACAAATATGACACAGAAATAGAACACACAGTCCTTGGCTTTGATAAATAGTTCTCCACCCAAATACTGGAAATCACACAGCAGAAACTGCCATTAAACTATGGATGACTGTCTACCAAGTACTCACAAAAATCTTGGACAGTCTAAAGTAAGGCCTGCTATCATTAACCAGCAATAGTTGAGCATTTTTGATGTGCCACTTCTTGTGTTATGTTCTAGTTACAGCATGTAATTCTCACAATAATGCAACAGATAACATTATTGTAAACATGTACAGATGAGGAAAGTGAGGAACTTAAGGTAATTCCGGCTTTCTGGTTTCAGAGCTAGAAATTTTTATCACTGTCCTCTAAAACTCTCATCTCCACAGGCCATTGTTTAATGACCTGTACAGACTGGCTAATGGCAGCAGTGGAGAAAGAACTCCAGAAAATAAAAAAAGCAACTCAGTAGACTTTAACTGACAAAAGTGACTACTTCAAAATGAAGAATTCAAAATAAAGAAAATATTCTATCTCCTTTTCTATGTTATGCATAACTTAATCAAAGCACCAATGAAATGTCTACTTTTTAAAAAGATTTATGTATTTATTTTTGCTTAGAAGAACTGGGGTGTCGGCCGAGGTGCAGGGGTTGCAAAGATTCACTAGAGACAGAGTGGGGAGCTGAACAGGTGGATTTACTAAAAAACGCTGCTAAGGGGAGCAGTGGGTGAGACAGGAGAGGTCTGCTACGCCATATGTGATTTAGCTCCCTGCCAGGGATTGGGATTGAAGTCAGGTCTACAGTGCTGAGACTTAACCCGTACACCATCAGGGAGGTCCCCCAAATTCTCTATGTACTGGGAATTTTAACAGATCTCCACCCCTCTTTGATAAAGGAAAACAATCCTGCCTATAAAGATTCTTGAGAAGATAGTGCATGATACAGTTAAATAATGAAAAATAAAAGTGTTTAAAACAGAGATTGAACTGTCTGATAAAGAAGTGATTCTTTGCTTTTTCTTCCTTATATACCAAAATGAACACATTTACTGAGAAGAAAAAGGCAACAAGCAATTAAATTGACATTACGTAATAATATAGGCTCTTTTCAAATAATAGAAAGGCATCAGACACATTTAATAAAAATTTTGCACTTTAACAATTTTTGTAATATTAATAGTAAAAAATATGCTTCACACAACATTTCCAAAGGTACCAGTGTACTCAGGATGTGTTTCCAGTTATTACTAACACATGAATAACTTAGTTTTAAAATGTTTTGTTAAATATGACACTAATACTTGAATTTAATTAAGATACAGATGCGAGTTCGACTCCCAGCCGGGGGGAATACCACATTGTGCAGCAGACCTCTCCTGCCTCACCTGCTGCTCCCCTCAACAGTGTATTTTTGATCTGCCTGTTCTGCTCCCCACTCTGTTTCTGGTGAACCCTCTCGCCACCCCATGCCTCTGGCCTGTACCCCAGCTTGTATGTATAAATAAATAAATCTTTTTTAAAAAAAAATACAGAAATCTTCAAATGTTCTCACTTTTGGTTCCACTTTTTTGTGTATGTTCACATTGTACTTTATTACCCAAATTTCCCCATCATTATAAAAAAATCAACAAATAGTTACTGAAATTACCACATACAAAAAATTTTGATGAACAATGTGAGATAGAAAAGGAAATAAATAACTGGACGTTTGTCTATGAAGAGCTATACTAAGTAACTCTAAGTTGGAGCAGTCAAAAAAAAAAAACAAACAAGTGAAAACAAACTCCTTTTTAAAATATTCATTCAGTGACTATAGAGAAGCTGCCACTCCCTAGTTCCACAAATAACCTGCATCCTTGGTCACCCTATACCTTCCTTTGCAGGCTCCCATCACCCGGTAGACTCTTTAATGCTATTATTCCTCAATGGTCTCTTGTTCTTCTTGCTAAACACTGTCACCCTACATGACCTCAAATTCTCTCTTTTCTTCAAATTAATGTCCATGCAAATGACTCTCAAATCTACATCTCTGTGCTCTTGAATCACATTTCCAGCTGACTCTGGATTCATTCCAGTGATCTTTGTGTTTATCTCTTCCACCTCCATTCACCCTAGTTTCAGTGATAAACTTCAGTGGTCTAACAACCTCTCCAGCCCCCTTGCTAGTGATTGGTTTAAATGTGTAAAGAAAGTGGGGCCTCCCTGGTGGCGAAAGAGATTAAGTCTCAGCATTATGAAGTTATCCGCAGCCACTGCAGCAGGAGTTAGATCCCCAGCCAGGGAGCTTCCCACGTGGCTCAGCAGACCTCTCCTGTCTCTCCCACTGCTCCCCTCAGCAGTGTATTTCAGTCAATCTGCCTGTTCTGCTTCCCACTCTCTCTCTCTGGTGAATCCTCTCACCCTCCACACCTCTGGCCTACACCCTAGCTCTTGTATGCATAGATAAATAAATCTTTAAAAAATAAAATAAAATAAATGTGCACAAAGGATTCCTCTAGCCTAAGGGACTTTAGTGCTAGGCCTGAAACACATTCTAGGCATTGAGAAAAAGAGAGAACCACAAAGAAAATTGGCCTGTTTCCGCCACAATATAATCCCGTACAGATGAGACCAGAATAGTTGCAGAAATCATTAAAAATAAAATAAAACAACTCAAGGAAGAACCTACAGGGGAAAGAACTTAGAACAGAAAATAATCACCACAGAATGAAACTAGAGACATTTTAGGTCACCCTAATGCCCACCCCTACTCTGAATTAACAATTTGTAAACTAAATATTGTCATTATTTCAGCCAATTTGAGTATGGGGTTTTGTTGTTTGTAGCCAAAAGCATACTAATTAGCATACTCATTTTAATAGGTCCTTTGCTTGCTGAAATAAACTGAGTTCATCAAATTTTCTGTCAACCTTGCTCTCCATTCCATGTTTTCAATGTTGATTAGTAGACTCATCATGTACCAGGTCACTTAAACTAGAAATCAGAGTCATTTGGGATCTCTTCTTCTTTAGCAATCACATTGTTCTGTTGTCTCTGATTCCACAACCCATCTCACCTTAGTTGTTTCTTTTCTTTTTTTTTTTTTTATGTTTTATTTATACATACAAGCTGGGGTACAGGTCAGAGGTGTGGGGCGGCGAGAGGGTTCACCAGAGACAGAGCGGGTAGCAGAACAGGTAGATCCACTGAAATACACTGCTGAGGGGAGCAGCGGGTGAGGCAGGAGAGGTCTGCCGCACCATGTGGGATTCTCCCTGGCCGGGCGTCGAACTCGCGTCGCCGCTGCCAACAGCTCCACAGCGCAGTGTTTAACCACTGCGCCACCAGGGAGGCCCAGTTGTTTCTTTTCATTCCCCATTGCCATCACTTCTCACCTACAACATTGCAAAATTTTCTGATGTCTCTCTAAACTTGCCTCTTCCTTCAATTTATTCAACATGTTTCCACCATCAATCTTCCAAAACATAAAGTCATGATATAACCTTGAAGAAACTCCAAAGAATTTCCAATATCTGTAATGGCATTCCTAATATGTGTTCCACAGGACAATATTCCCAGGAAATGATGATCAAAAATGGGTTTCAAGATATCAAATAGAAATTTTGTCTGTGGTAGCCAAACTCCAAAATAGTTTCAAATGATTCCTGTCTCATGGTACCATTTCTGTAATACTTTCCTACGCTGTATCAGGGTTGCTCTACATGACAATTATCGTGACAGAAAAGACAGTTTGTCACTCAAAAGTTAGGTCACAAAGGTTAGTTTCCATGTTGGTATTCTTGGTTCACTCATTGTAGGAAAGCTAGTTGACAGGTTATGAAAAGAGATCCATTTGAAAAAGAACCAAGGCCTCTAGCTAAGGTTACAATCCACCTGATGGGTCTATAACCTTTCTCTACTAAAGTTATTAAAAGGATATGATGGAGGGGCCTCGCTGTGGCACAATGGGTTAAGTCTCAGCACTATGAAGCTACCTTTAGCCACTGTAGCATGAGTTCCATCCCCAGCCAGGGAGCTTCCCACATGGCACAGCAGACCTCTCCTTCCTTGCTTGCTGCTCCCTTTGCAGTGTATTTCAGTCAATCTGCCTGTTCTGCTCCCCACTCTGGTGAATCCTCTCACCACCCCACACCTCTGGCCTACACCCCAGTTCTTGTATGCATAAATATTTAAATAAATAAAAGGTTATGGTGGAAAAACTCTTTCCTCCTTACTACTCAGTCATTTATCCTCCACAAATTACCATAAAGATTCTGTTAGAATTGGCCTCCCTGGTGGCGCAGTGGTTGAGCTCTGCGCTGTGGAGCTGTCGGCAGCGCGCGATGCGAGTTCGACGCCCGGCCAGGGAGAATCCCACATGGTGCGGCAGACCTCTCCTGCCTCGCCCTCTGCTCGCCTCAGCAGTGTATTTCTGATCTGCCTGTTCTGCTCCCCACTCTGTCGCTGGTGAACCCTCTCGCCACCCCACGCCTCTGGCCTGTACCCCAGCTTGTATGTATAAATAAATAAATCAGATCGGAAGAGCACAC
>PVIJ01022842.1:0-15344 GCA_004024925.1 Scalopus aquaticus
AGGTTTAACAGGCAAATCTTGGTCACTAAATCTAGACATTTCCAGTATAGGAAACACTATGTAATATGAAGACAAAGACCTTAATTGAGAAAGAAAAATGTAACTACACTTTACAATGAGAATCACCCACAAGGTTTCTGCTAACAGAAATCCCAAATCTCAGCTATTGTTCCTGAAATTGTGATGACATATTAGCTATATTTGAAAGATTTTTCTAGGGAACTGAAAGCAAAAATTCAAAATGTATTTACCATGCTAGGTCGCACACTAGTTTTTAAAACTAAAAACTCAATAATACCCAAGTGGAGAAGGCTTTGCAATACGCATGTCAATAACAAGTAAATATTCTGTTGAATATGTATTTAATTCAAATATTACATTGGGTTGGTTATCTATCCCTACAACTTACATAATCTATAACTTTTATTATTTACTCAAATCCTTATCTGTACTTCTCATTATAATAGGTCTCTTAACATAAATCTTTTTTTTTTAAAGATTTATTTATTTACGCATACAAGAACTGGTGTGTAGGCCAGAGGTGCGGGGGGTGGGGTGGGGTGAGAGGATTCACCAGAGACAGAGTGGGGAGCAGACAAGCAGATCTGGGGCCTCCCTAGTGGTGCAAGGGGTTAAGACTCAGCTCTATGAAGCTATCTGCAGCCACTGCAGCACTCCAGCCAGGGAGTTTCCCACATGGAGTGCAGTAGACCTCTTCTGCCTCGCCCGCTGCTCCCCTCAGCACTGTATTTCAGTCAATCTACCTGTTCTGCTCCCTACTCTGTCTCCGGTGAACCCTCTCACTCCCCTACACACACCTCTGGCCTGCACCATAGCTCTTGCATGCATAAATAAATCTTCAGTAAAAAATAATAATAAAAAAAAAAGAACAGGCAAATCTACTGAAATACACTGCTGAGGGGAGCAGCAGGCGAGAAAGGAGAGGTCTGCTGTACCATGTGGGAAGTTCCCTGGGCGGGGATCAAACTCCAGCTGCAGTGGCTGCACAGCGCTGAGACTCAACCCCTTGCACCACCAGGGAGGACCCAGAAATCTTTATTCTTACCTGATCAAAGGCAGTGACTCTGTCTGAGACAATGACCAAGGTATGGCCAGACAAATGAACCTATATCCTCTATGACCTTGGTCTAGAGCAGCTAGTGGTCATCTGACAACGAACATTCACTTAAAATACATCAAAGATTAAAGGTCTTAAAAAACGTAATTTAAATTCTTTCTTGGACTGAATCATGACTACAAAAACAAAGCTCCTTTCTGGCCATCACAACCTTGAGAAGTCTGCAGGGGCTGCCCCATCTACCTCAAGCCCCCCAGTGGGCATCAGTTCATGCAACTGCAGTCCAGTGCTCTCTATCTCGCTCGCTAGCAAGGAGCCCATCTCCAGCAGTCAACACCAGCCCGGGCCATCCCTGGGATCACAACGGTAAGTGGTCCTCCTCACACAGCAGGTGGAAGAGGAAGTGCTATCTCTATTGCCTGTGGAGATAGGGATGCCACAAGTCAAGAAAATGTGACCCTGAGGCACCAGCAGACCTCCCCAATTACGTCAGCTTACAGCCAACTGGACTTCCAAGCCCAAGAAACTTTTCTGGTACAAGAGGCTGAGGCTCCGCCCAACACACATTACAAGGATGCCAGTTCACGAGCTTGGGCACAGTTGATGTGTGAGGGAGATAGAGCACAAGCTCACCTGTTTAACACATGGCATTTCTGAAAGAGGACCACTGGGGCCTCATCTCTGGGCTCAGCAGAGGGCACTGGCCATCACCAGCTCACTGAGGACCTCGGGAAGCCCTCAAGACACTAGGAACAGCTACAAACACCCAGGGCTCCTGACCCCATCCTGTGTCTCGAGAAACTTCATTCAACAAATGTCAATGGAAGCTTCTTCCTTGCAGTAAATTTTCCAGGCGATCAGGATAGAGCTGCCCTAATGGGTCCTGCCAAAATGTAGCATATGGGCCAAAACTCACGAAAAAGCGTCACACCAACAGCCACGTTCAGGTTGGTCATTTTGTCAACTCATGTTCAGCAGAAAAAATTCTGCATCCGGTGAAAGGAACTTCAGAGCCTGAAGAGAATTTACTTTCCTAGCTGGGAACAGCACATGGGAACACATTTCCTCTTAGCACTTTATTTTTCTCAAGTTAACAGTTAATTGCTTGAATGACTTGTCCCAAAGAATGTCTGTTGTCTGCATTATCCGTCATATTTAATACATGGTTTAAATGAAGATTTTTTAAAAAAGAGTAATAGATGAAAATTAAACACAACTCTGAGCACAGAAATTATATCGACAACAGGAAGATGGGAGTAAGAGATGTAACTTTCCTTTTCCCCTCAGACAGCTCTGCTGGCTGATTACAACAGCCAATTGGGTTTCGCAAACAAGAGTCTCTAGGGCCTCCCTGTGGAGCTGTCTGCAGCGTCGACACAAGTTCGACGCCAGGCCAGGGCAATTCCCACATGGTGTGGGAATCCTGCCTTGCCTGCTGCTCCCCTCAGCAGTGTATTTCCGTCGATCTGCCTGTTCTGCTCCCCACTCTGTCTCTGGTGAACACTCTTGCCGCCCGACGCCTCTGGCCTGTACCCCAGCTTGTATGCATAAATAAATAAATCTTAAAAAAAAAAAAGTCTCCAGTGCCACAAGGTTGTCCATGCTACTGCCCAGATTAAATGTTTCAGCTCAACTCTGTGCTTCTCTCCTACCTAAAAGTCTTTCACAGTTCTCCATTACCCTCAAAACTAAATAAATGATGTAACCTGACATTCAGGTCCTCTAAAGTGACCTGTACTTACCTTTCCAGACTTCTATCTCTCAACACACAAGCTCCTTTTCCTTACCTCTGCCTGGACCATCTTTTTTCTTCATATCTCTCCCTGGAAACATTTTGCCCCTTTATCAAAGATGCTTTCAAATACCACATCCTCTATGAGCTATTTCCTGTTCCTCCTCATTTAAGCTTATTTATTTCTCTTTTGGTACTGAACATAACATGCCTTATGTTATGATAATGGCTTTAATTTTAATTTGATCTGCATTACACTTTAGACATTCAAATATATGATGTGTGAAAGAACACCACAGAAAGACATACTATCTTTAGACATTATTTCCTGCATGGCAAGAGATACAGTCAACAAGAGAATGCAATCATTTTGGAAAGCTATACTAATTTCCAGGTCAAAAAAGGATGAATGAGCTATGGAAAATGGTATGGTGATTTCTCAAAAAAATAAACACAGTATTACCATATGATTCAGCAAGCCCACACCTGGGTGTGTATATCCAAAAGAAAGAATACAGATATCTGAACACAGTGTTCTAGCAGCAGGCAGTGGCCACGAATAGGTTGGCAGAGACACATTAAATAGGATCACACCATACATATTACTTTCAAGCTGCTACTAATTTAATATAATGTAAACTAATTTCCAATTATTAAATCGCCTCCCACCCTCTTATTATAACACGTAACTAAAATGACACATTACAATACCTGGTAAAACTGAAAGAAGACTCTTCTTCTTCTCAAGGTAAAAGAAATAGTAGAATTGATAAATAAAATAGTGGATGCAATGAATATCTGTAGATGTTTCCTGATACTCCCCACCCTAATCTTCCTCAATATATCCCAGACATAGGGTTTTTCTTATGAGCAAATAGCTCATCCTCATTCAAAATTGAGGAATCATGCAGAGGAACACAGGCAAAAGGCAGATAATAGGTACTATACAAGTAATCAACACAGAGGGCATGAAGATGCAGGGCCCACTGTTCAAAGATTTATTTATTTATGCATACAAGCTGAGGTTCAGGCCAGAGGTGCAGGGCAGCGAGAGGATTCACCAGAGACAGAGTGGGGAGCAGAACAGGCAGATCAACTGAAGCACACTGCTGAGGGGAGCAGCGGGCGAGGCAGGAGAGGTCTGCTGCGCCATGTGGGAATCTCCGTGGCCAGGTATCGAACTCATGCTGCAGTGGCTCTGGATAGCCTCATAGGGCTGTGCTCAACACATTGCGCCACCAGGGAGGCCCTCCACTGTTCAAATATTAAGGATTTCAAGACACGACAGGGGCGCATTCATCCAAGCACTAGGGACCTAAGTGAACACACAGGTCACATGCCATGGAGTTAGTCATAAAAATTTTTGAAACCCCACCAATGGCCAGACAGGCTGGTAAAGCTCTACACTCCAAAGGGATGAAAGGATCCTCTGTGTACGCCCAACAGAAAAGTCAGAATGGGTAAGAGAGAGGCATCCTAACTTGGTCTCAGCATCTTCCACCAGAAACATCCAAACTAATACCCAAAGCTGAAAAAGAACAGGAAGCAGTATCTGAAATTCCAAGAACAAAGAAGTTTGACCCAAGAACTTGACACTCAGCCAAATCGCCCTTCAAATATAAAGAAAAGATACAGCCATTCTCAAGCAGTTAAGAACTCAGAATCTAAGAGGGCTTTAATCTGATCATGAAATCCAGTCAACCCTGAACAAATCAAAATTTTAAAAAATTTTAAAAGTTTTAAAAAACAAATCAAAATTTTGCAGGGATTGCAAAACCATAGGAAAAAGACTGCAGATAAGCAGCTGAATCCATCCCCAAAAAGGGCTCAGTAAAAGAGCTATGAGAATTGTGAGATCAGAGCAAAACAGAAATGTTACAATCTTTTCCACTGTCAGTTTCATAATTAATAAAAATTGGGAACTGGGGAAAGTCTGTGTTCAAGACACCACTCTACCGATGACCAGCTGTGGGACTCGGGGTGTGCTGCTTGAGCTCTCTGTGCCTCAGTTTTCTCAGAGTAATAACATCCACCTCTCACTGATGTTTTGAGCTGAAAGAGACTAATATAGGTAAAAGGGGCCTCCCTGGTGATGCAAGGGGTTAAGTCACAGCACTATGAAGCTCTCAGCAGCCACTGAAGCAAGTTCCATCGCCAGCCAGGGAGCTTCCCACATGGCGCAGCAGACCTCTCCTGCTTTGCCCACTGCTCTCCTCAACAGTGTATTTCGGTAGATCTGCCTGTTTGCTCCCCACTCTGTCTCTGGTGAACCCTCTCACCGCCCCACACCTCTGGCCTGCACTCCAGCTTGTATGCAAAAATAGATCTTTAAAAAAAAATGTACATATACACAATGGAATACTATTCAGCATTCAAAGAAGATAAACACAGGCAATTTGCAGCAACATGGATGGAATTAGAGGGGATCATACTCAGTGAAATAAGCCAGAAAGAAAGAGAAAATTAGCGAATGGTTTCACTTATAACAGGACTATAGGGAAACCAAACAGGAGAGACACTTGGCGTTGGGGGGGGGGGGAATAAGGGCACAAAATGGAGTAGAAAAGGACACAAGGGACCACGGAGATGGATCATGGGTGAATTGATGGTGGGTTACCCAAGGGGAATAAAAAATGTAAAAGATATAAATAACAATAAATATATATATATAAAATAATAAAAAAATTCAAATATATATATATGTGTGTGTGTGTATATATATATATGTAAAGGACTTAGAACCACGGCTGATGCACACTGTATGGTCTAAAAGTGTTTTTATTCAAGGAAAGAAAATGGCAAATGTCTAGGAGACAACACAGGTGGTTCAATACCCAGTAAAGTGAGTTATTTAACAGAGCTTTCCCCAGAACCATCTGTGCCAAAGCTAACAATATAAGGCTTCCAACGATGACTCACCGCCCCTCACCCTCCCTCAGTTTCTGTCAGTTTGTCAAAGGGCTATTTTATCTACTTTCAAGTTTCCCCAAAACATTTGGAATCTGCACAAAAGAAGAAATATGAAGCTTTCAGGCAGCAGTAAGCAGAATTCTAAGATTCTGCTCCAGGGTTTTCCTCCTGAGTCTCACCAGTTTCTGTCACAACACTTCACGTGCCTAAGACTCCTGAGGCGTGTTAGCCTCCGCAACACCTGTGAACTCTGTCAGGTGCTCCACGTCAATGCAAATACGCACTCAACAATACGCGTTTTGTTGTGCTTTCAAATAACAGAGTCTGTCTCATGAATGATCATTTGCAAAATTAAAGCAGAAAGGCAGGCACTGCTAAGTGTGGCTAAATTGGGTCATCTGGTTTACCAGTGTTGGTAAACAAAAGTTGTCAACCTTCTGACCAACTTTCTCCCAATCTTTCTTCCGTGAACTTTTAATATATGAAATAAAGGCTGTAAAGTCAGGAAGGAAGATAGAAGCAGCTGGGACTCCAGTGGAATCTACAGGTGAGGCCTTCCCATCATTTCTCTGCAAGGTCACAGTTACGGAGAATCCCTGAGAACACTCTCCCGTCAAGGCTGTCTTACACAGGCAGTCTGGAGCCAAAGTGGACAGGGCTGGTGGGGAAGTTGGCCTGCAGGGAGGTCTGTGGTCACCAACCATGCTTTATTTTATCTGGACCAGGGCTCCCTTCACTACTCTCCCACCACATCACACTTCAACTCCAATCTCATAGTCAAGAGCACACCTGCATAGCTGTAGCTGAACAATGAATTCGACACAATAGCCAAGATAGAGAACAGATGAATGGATAAAGACGTGGGTTACATGCACAGTGGAATACTACTCAGTTATTTAAAAGAAAAGATGAATTCTTGCCATTTGTGACATGGATGGAACTGAAGGAGACAAAGTTAAGTGAAAAATTTCAGAAGGAGAAAGACAAAACTGGATGATTGCACTCATTTGTGGGATATGAAGAGAGAAAAGCATTTGGACAAATAAAACTGAAACAAACTCTTAGACAGACAACAGAATATTAGTTACCAGAAGGAGGTGGGGGGTCGGTAGAGCGACCCACTGTGGGGCAGAGGATGGAGACTGGACATTGGGTGGGCGTGGTAGGGTAAATGCAGTTGCTGAGGTGAGAAAATGTACTCCTGGAACCTTTACAGTGTTGTAAACTAACACTACCTCGAGAAAAAGCAAAAGCAAGGAACCCAACTTCCTTTTTTATTCGTTAAAGGCACAAATAGTGGCTGGTCAATAAGTCCTCAGGTCAGCCTGAGCCAGTGCTACCCCACCAACGGGAGGACAATCTAGCTAAGCCAAACACTAGGATGCTATAATTTGCAATGACTAATGGGGTGCCCTCCACTCCCACTCCTACCTCCCAGCCCCCCTTGACTGTGGGATTCTGGCATTGTGAAATCCTGAAGACTCCCCCAACAAGCCTGCATTCTAAACTCACACACAACCCTTTGGCATTCCAAAGACCCTAGATTAAGAGGCAAAAAACTAGAGTTGGTGAACATCAAAACCTGCAGAAATTTTACCCAGGTTGATTGACATCCTGAAATAAGCCAAATTCCTCCAAAGGAATTTTCCTCGGTGCCACCCAACATTTTACTGAACCCTGGAACCATTTGCCAGCCGTCGCTGACTTTTCACATATGCTGACTGCCCATAAAAATGCCTCTCCTGTTTTGCAAGGACAGAACTCTCAAGAAAAAATGACCTAATTAAACAGGAGATTTCCTGGCTGAAAGGGAGGCAGCAGGCTAAAATGCAGTGAAATGATGCTGGATTTGAAAGGGGCTGGGAGCCAAAATGATTTAGTGAATTGGGTTGGCTTTTTGCAACGTGCAGTTCCAAACACTGGAGAATGACAGACGTCCTTAACTACGTTTATTTATGAAGCAAGCAGAATGCATATTTTCCCACTTATCTACTGCACATTTTTCAAAATGTGATTATGCAGCACGATGAATGCATCTTTTTGGCACCATTTGTCGGGCCTGCCTTTGCTACTGGGCCATTGCCAGTGCCATACAATGGAGTGGATCTGCTTTCTCTGACTTCAGCTTTCAGAAATACACTCAATTATCCAATGGCTTCACTGGGCTCTCCACTCTCCATCCTATCTGATTTTGCACAGATGTTCAAGGAGAAAGAATGTTTTTTCTTTAAATGAATGTCAAGGGTCTGGCAAAATACTATACAAAGAAATGTAAAAGTCAGCACCTGCTGAAAAGCTGGCTAGCTGGTCGTCAGCTTCCCGCCTTCTCTTTCAGCATCTCCACTTCCAAAAACATAAACACAGAAAACTGTCACACTTGCCCAAGGTCTAAAATAAACCAGGCCGTGGGCAGATTATAGGCTAGCAGGTCCTTTTTCCCAGTTCCTTTCTGCTGAGCTTTAAGGGACTATTGCTTTGGAGAGCACCTTAAGGAGGCTTGGCTAGAGAGAGCCCTGTGGTCTCATCTTGTGGCTGCAAACCCAGGGGAGCTGAAGTCACGGGGACATTCCACGGGGGTCACGTAACTGCTCTGTGGTGCATGTAAGTGCGCCTGAGACCAGCCCCCCTGACACTTTCTTTTCAGCATCTTGTTGATTCTGCCAGCTTCTCCTTCCTTTCTGCCATTTCATCCCCATGGTCAAGACCTCCCAAAGAAGCCAAAATTAAATTAGTAGCCTGGTTCTGCTGGGTTCCTACTCAGAAATGGCTACTGAGAACTGGCACTCTCAGACTTTTCCCACCCCTGACTGCCAGGGCAGAGCCGGAAAGGCCGCGGGGCCTCCAAGCCGCTGTGCTGATTGCCATGGTCTCCTCCTTCCATCCAGAAGGGACTTGCGAAGCTGATGGGTGGCTGGCGAACACCCAGAGAGTGAAAACGTCTGCAGTCAAAAGAGTGTCTTCAAAACAAAACGAGACCAAAAAAACAAAGATCTCAGACAGGGATTTGATTTCTTCTGTGATAGGGAGAAACATGCGAGCATGCAGACAGACACCCACAGAGAAAGAGGGAAGTGCAGGGCTAGGAGTGGCCCATTGAAGGGCAGAATGAGGGCAGGGTAGGCAGGACAGACACAAAGAAAATGAACTTTTGGGGCCTTGAGTCCCCTCCCCCACCTGCCCCATCCTCGGCGAAGAGGTTCATCATCCAAGAAACTGAATCTGAGAGATCAGAAACTCACAAAACACCAGGCAGAATGAGAAAGGATGTGATTCAAGACTGAAAACGCAACCAGAGATGGTGGGAATTGGGGAAAAGTCTTCTTACCACCCCAGAGGGACCCAGAATCCCTTTCCTCCATCCTGCTTCCAGAATACTTGGAGTTTATCCCAGGCAGGGCTGGTGGAAATATTCTCTGGAGAATCTCAACAACCATGCACCCTGACATTGAGGATTTCCTCCAACAGAAAGACCAGTTGCTGCTTCATTACATTAAAAGAAAAATGAACAATCTACAAGCCCTGTCCGCATGCAGAAAGTTGGACCTGATTTTCAGTATCGTGCTCTTTAATATTTGCTCTTCCAGACATTCAAGCATCAGCAAACATTTTAGGAAAGTCCTCAAAACATAAGTCAGGAACAAAACAGAGGAGAAAAAGCAGATGTTACAAAGCGCAGAGGAAAAAATTAATCTAGAATTAATATTCCCAGAGAGAACATCATGACTCAAAACATAGGGAGAGAGCTCATGAAAAGAGGCCAAGAGTTCTTGGAAATTAAAATAAAGAACTGAAATTTTACTTTGATAGTTACTTGAAAGTTAATTTGAGGAAAACACATAGAAAATAGAGCAAAAAATAGATGGAAATTTTAAAAGATAAAAGAAGCAAATCTCCTAAAAGGTCTAATAAATAATAGGAATTACAGACAGAACTTAAAGCAATTACCTTTTTAATTCAAGAAACATACCAAATTAATAGACAAGGGTCTCCAGAATAAGAAGTAAATGCCCAACATAAATAATTCAAAAGGCATCCTTTGACATATAGCCAAAATACATGAAACTTCAAAGCATTGGAAATTAAGTGAAGATTCTAAAGTCTTCCAGAGGGAAAGAGGAAAAAATCGTATTAAAAGGATACTAGAAGACAATGGAATAATGTCTTCAAATTTTAAGGATAAAATATTTCCTATTTTTAGTTATAAATGTAATAAAATTATCAAGCAAATCTACGCAAATATTACAAACGAAGAGTCAAAAGAAATGTAGTTTTTCTGGGCCTCCCTGGTGGCGCAGTGGTTAAGGGCTGCGCTGTGGAGCTGTCGGTAGCGGAGATGTGAGTTCGACGCCCGCCTGGGAAGATTCCCACATGGCGCGGCAGACCCCTCCTGCCTCGCCCGCCGCTCCCCTCAGCAGTGTATTTCTGTTCATCTGCCTGTTCTGCTCCCCACTCTGTCTCTGGTGAACCCTCTTGCCACCCCACGCCTCTGACCTGTACCCCAGCCTATATGCATAAATAAATAAATCTTTAAAAAAAAAAAAAAAGAAATGTAGTTTTTCTTATACCTTTTGGAGAAAGCTACTAGAGTACATATTCTATCAAAACAATGGAATAAACCACGAAATTAGAGGATAAGGAATATAAAAAGAATGGGTCCAGGAAAGGACAATAGTGAAAGAAAGTTCCTGGAATGATGATTGTGTACTAAGTCTGGTACACAACTTATTTAGACAGGAATTAGGGTGTGTTTCAGATGGTGGTAATTAAGGGGGGAAAAAGTTGAAGGAACTGAATGTTTATGGATTATGTTTTAGAGTTTCGTAAAAATTAGATGAAAGAAAATTGACAGGTCTGTTTAAGTTACCTGGAAAAAATCAGCAATGAGTACACAGAAAATCGAGCAAAAAAATGAAATCAAGCAAAGAAATTAAGTAATACATTATCTCAAGTAAAATCAAAGTTTTTGAAGAAAATATATCACAGGACATTATTCAGGTCAGTAGTAAATACTCCATGCAGTGAGTTAACCAAACATTACACTGTAATCACACTGAGAGGGATAGGGAGGCACAAAACAAGGGGTGGGGGATTCAAAGAGTTAAGTGACTGTCCACAGTGGGAAATACAGGGACTAAGAAGTTTTAGCTACTTCTTAAGCAGCCTTTCAAACCATCACCCAATTTTCACATCTCCCACCTAGCCCACGAGTTCTCTAAACATCTGCCATCACCACACACTGAAAGAGGGTCTTCACCAAAATCAGAGAAAAAATATGGCAACAGAAAGACATAAGCTATGGGATACGGATTTCAGGAATACACAAGGACATCTCAGGGTAACATCAGAGAGTCCTGATGCCGACCAGGCCAGCAAGAAACCCAGGCCAGAAGACTTTAGACAAATTTCCCAGAGGACAAAACACAGACTACCTGAGCAGCTGATGAATTTGAATATATTGATAGGGATTTGGACAAGAGATGAAGAGTCCTGGAATGAATTGGATAACAGAACACAGACTACCTAAGCATTTGATGAATTTGAATATACTGAAAGGGATTTAGGCAACAGGTGAAGAGTCATGGAATGAATTAGATAAGAACATGAAAAATGAGGCAATGGAAAAGTAGACAACTGTTAACTCCGGGGAAGGCAAAAGTGAGTGAGAAAGAAAAACAGCTTGGGTTATATACACGAGCCACAAAGCTACAGCATGGCTGAGTCATCAGCAGTCAGAGTTGAATTTATTCAGCAACATTAGACCAAGTACAAAGTGATTGGAACGCTTGTTTCTTCTCAAATACCTACACATCATTACCACTCATGACTATTAAAAAAAATTTAACTTAGATCCCATAATACCTATTGAACCAATAGAAATTTTAAAGTATAAAGCACAAGGGTCTAGATGAAAATAGGAGATTTTTAAAAAGGTCTCAGGCTGAGGAAGATCTCCCTAAAGGAAACTGGAGATCCCAGAAACCAAACAGGAAAAGGCTGCCAGAGAACAAAGCCAAAAAGCAAACTACAAAGTAACACAAAGCATCTGAAATATATTTGAATGAGTATGCATTTCCTCCATATGCAAAGGGACTCCTACAAATCAAGATGAAAAATATTTGCAACCTGAGAGAAAAATGAGCCAAAGCAGGAACAGGTAGTGGAGAGATAGCTAAGAAATACAAATGGCTTGTCAACATTTGAAAATGTGTCCCAATCTTGACCAGTAGCAAGAAAGACTCAAGATGACAAGAAAAACTGGCATCTCACAGCTCAGACTGGGAACAGTAAAAATCTTTGACATCCCTGTGGTTCCTCTGAGGCCACAAGCAGTGACTAAGCACGGTGATAAAGAGGGGGCGCCCCCCGCACTCTGCCTGCCTGGGTTCAAACCCAGCCCACCACATCACTGAACCTGGCCCTCAGACAGGTTTACCTGCACCACCTCAGCTTCCTCATCTGTAAAACCATGATCAAAAGAGTGTCTCTAAGGGCTGCTCTGAGGATTAAACAAAAACTCTGATTTGCGAAGCACCTGAAGTAATCCCCAGCACAAAGGAAGCAACTATGTAAAAGTTATTTAGTAAAGTAAGGTACTAACTATGGGAGGGCACAAGGTAATATAGAGCTATTTTAAAAACAAATACACCCTTTGACCACAGACCCACGTCTAGGAATTTCTATACTTCACACAGATTCATAAAGAAACATCAAATATTGGGCCTCTGTGGTGGTGCAAAGGGTTAAGCGCAGCACTATGAAGCTATCCAAAGCCACTACAGCAGGAGTTCAATACCCGGCCAGGGAGATTCCCACATGGCACAGCAGACCTCTCCTGCCTCACCCACTGCTCCCCTCAGCAGTGTACTTCAGTCGATCTGCCGTTTCTGCTCCCCACTGTCTCTGGTGAATCCTCTCACTGCCCCACACCTCTGGCCTGCACCCCAGTTTATATGCATAAATAATCTTTAAAAAAAAAAAGAATAAAAAAAAATCAAACATCATCACTGTGGCTTTGTTTAAAACAGTAAAATATTTGAAACAGTATTTTACCTCAATGCCTATTAATAGGGACTTTATAGATAATTGAAAGTACCTTAGAGGGGGCCTCCCTGCTGGCACAGGGGTTAAAGTCTCAGAGCTATCAAGCTATCAAAACTATTGCCAACCACTGCAGCACAAGTTCAGTCCCAGGCCAGAGAGAGCTGACCCACATGGTGCAGCAAACCTCTCATGTCTTGCCTGCTGCTCCCCTCAGCACTGTATCTCAGTAGATCTGGCTGTTCTGCTCCCCACTTTCTCTGGTGAACCCTCTGACCCTCTGCACCTCTGGCCTATACCCCAGTTCTTGTATGCATAAATAAAATAATCTTTAAAAAAAAAGTACCGCTAGAAAATGGAACGTGACACGTCAATAAAAAGGAGGCAGAACTGTCTGTATTCACACAGAACCATCTTCGCGGGGCCCTAATTGAAGCAGAGGAGGTAAGACATGGTAGAGAGCAGGTGCTGCCCTCTGTGTAACTGGCTATACGTAAAGTATTTCTGGAAGGATTTCTTTTAATGACAGGAAATTCCATCTGGCTTGTTTCCATGAGCAAGACTCATGAATGATGCTCAAGCGTGGGACACTCCCATTTCTTAACCAGAGTCAACTTTCCCCATGTAACTTTATTTTCACTATTTGCTTAACAAACCTCGTTCCCAGGGTATTGTGTTAAAACAAACTTCAGCCTGACAAAGTTCAGAGTGTCCTGAATTCTGAATGAGCAGGGTTTAGAGTGCCACCCCAATGTGTGGGTCCACGTGCAGAGGGGCAGCTCACATACCCCGCTGCGATTCCGAACACGACCAATCTGAAAACACAGACGTGGCTTCATTTCCTTTAAAATCAGCGTAACACAGGGGTCACAGGGCCATTTTAAACTTTTTTAAAAGATAAAGAACACAAACTCCGAAAACACAGAAACAAAATTAGATTTTTTCTTTTAAAGATTTTATTTATTTATTTATACAAGAGCTGGGGTGTAGGCCAGAGGGGCAGGGGATGAGAGGATTCACCAGAGACAGAGTGGGGAGCAGAACAGGCAGATCCACTGAAATATGCTGCTGAGGGGAGCGGCAGGTGAGGCAGGAGAGGTCTGCTGTGCCATGCGGGAAGCCCCCTGGGGGGGAGGTGTTGGTTGGTGGTGGAACTCCTGCTGCAGTGGCTGTGGATAGCTTCACAGTGCTGAGACTTAATCCCTTGTGCCACCAGGGAGGCCCACAAATTAGATTTTTAAATCTAACTAAACTTCAGAGTATTTGAAAGAGAGATTTTAACAGGGTGGTCCCTAGGGAAAGGGAGTGTTCCTGGTTCCCTGGCCCACCCAAGGGAGGGTGGAGCTGAGTAGGAGAGATAAGAAGCTGGATAAGGAGAGACAGGAGACTGGAGAAGGAAGAAGAACAGAGGCCAGAAGAGGCCCAAGGAGCAGAGAGACACGTAAAGAAGCAGCACTGGCCTGGACTGACTGAAACAGATGTGGGTGAGAGACCCGTGGGGAGGTTAACAATGACAGCGTTGATCTGGATTTTGATTTTGTTCTTTTCCTCCCAGAACTGTCTGGCTGTTTCTGACCCTTTACTATGGGTCCCTGCTGAAAGGTGCTTTAGACTTGTAGCAGGCTTAGCAGGCTTTCGGGTCCTGCTTTGGGCTAATCCCATTTGGGTGTACTTTTACCCATGATGCGATGGGTAATATTGAGTGTTTGATTTAAAACTCTATTCTGTCTTTTCTAATTGTTTAAAGTTTCTTTCCACTTATATGTTTTGTGTTGATGTGGCGGATAGCAGAACCTATTTAGAATGGGCAGGTTTGGGGGTTCTGGGGTGCCCCTCTCCCCGCCCTGTAACAAAATTTACATGATTAATGAAGAACCGCACCATTCACTTTACACAATCCTGGCTGCTAAACCTCTGGGCCCTCCAGCCTGTCTCTATTTCCGAGACAGAAACTTCCAGCTCACACATTAATCCACACATACAATGACAGATTGCGCATAAAACAATGGCAGGGAATGCAACATAATTCTTAAAACCATTAAGAGTAAGAGCATGTCTGATATTCATCAAAAACCTAAGCTCTCTAAGAGATTAATAACACCCCCACTGGATTCACAGGAGGTAAAAATGCATGTGAAGGCAAGGCAAGGAAGGGCCTCTCTGTAGTGTAATCAAACACACGAAAGGAGAGGAAAGACTCAATCTAGAAGGATCCAGAGACGGTGACTTCCGCAAAAACTTACAAGGGCAGCCCAGATTTTCCGGCTCTTTGGTGTCCTGCTAAAATGCCCTTTTCCACATCCTCAAAACAAGAGTCCTGAAGCTGCTCAGTGGGTGTCAGGGTAAGTGTCCAGATGTTCAAACAGCCCCCCTGAGGTTCGCACAAATGCCCCTACCTCCAACTGAAGGGCGGGCAGCACACCAACAAGCCCCGCGTGTTGGGTCTCTCTTGCTCTCCAGGTGCCCACATGCTAAGAGCTGTGGGTATTGGGGGGTGGGGGGAGAGGGAGTTCACTCAACATAAGACCGTTCACTGGACCTGATGCCAACAGCTTGGCATCCCTTCACTCAGAACTGAGCTAAAGA
>PVIJ01022843.1:0-15348 GCA_004024925.1 Scalopus aquaticus
TTCTTTTTGGACTCCATTTTTTTTTTTTTCCAAGAAGTATGGTCTGGCCAATCCTTTCTTCAGGTCTCCCTCTTGAAATATTTTGAGATTTCAAAATCTCCTCTCATGCCATGCCGTGTTCATATGCTCTACTTACTGATGAATTGTTAAATATTTCTAACTTGAGGTTAGATAATGAACTTCTGCCTTGACATGCTTTATTTCTTTTTTTTTAAAAAAATTCATTTTTTATTTTTAAATACAAGCTAGGGTGCAGGCCAGAGGTTTTTTATGGGGGGGGGGGTGAGAGGATTCACCAGAGACAGAGTGGGGAGCAGAACAAGAGGATTCACTGAAATACACTGTTGAGGGGAGCAGTGGGCAAGGCAGGAGAGATCTACTGCACCATGTGGTTTAGCTCCCTGGCTGTGTGCTGTGGTGGCTGCTGATAGGTTCATAGTGCTGAGACTTAACCCCTTGTGCCACCAGGGAGGCTCTGAGATGCTTTATTTCTTGTTCTAGTCCCCAAATGGGAAATGTGGGCTTCAAGTTTTTGCTATTGCCTTATTGTTTATAAGAAGGATCTTAATTTGCACTGAAGTAAAGACTAAGAAACATAGGAAGGCAATAGCTACACAAATGGTTGATACAGATTATAATTCTGGCTTTAAAGCTTAGTTGAAGATGCTAGAATGAAATGTCCCCCTCTTATTATGTTTTATGCTGGGAATGATATTTTGGATTTTGGAGTATCCCATGATTTATTTATAAAAGGGTGAATTGCTATTGAATTGGAACATTTCTATATCCTTTTTGAGACCTATAGAAAACTTGGTGGATTTTACATCTAAATTTCATCTCAGACAGAATTATATTGAATCATTATTACATGACTGAGGGGTACCAAGAGACCCCAAGGAATTCTACAATCCATAGCAAAAAGATAAAGGAATCATACTCTTAATGTAATAAATCTTTAATAGAATTCATGTGCACAGAGAGAAGAAAGTATATTTCTAATAATAGTTTCCCAATAAAAGCTTTTAAATTACCCAACCCCTCATTGGTAAATGCCCTGCTAAAAACGGTCAGCCCAAAGTTGGAATGCTGAGGCCCAAAGGCTTACAAAAATGTAAAGTATCTCTGGCAGGGAAAAACAAGAAAGGGGTAAGTCAGCCCTAGAAATCTAGGACAAAAGGAGAAAAAAATGTTAAGTCAAGGTACAAATGAAGCTAATGTCTGCCATTATCTCTGCAAGGACTAGGGATAGCCTCTGCAGGCTTATCTCACCCACATGTCTTTTCTAAGTGTCTCTACATGACTTTCCTTCATGTGTCTTCCATCATGATGCTGATTCTCTAGTTGCAAGTAAAAATTGGAAAAGTAAAAAGCCCAGAGCCTTCCTGTCTTCTGTGTTATATACCTTCACCTCACTGCTCAGCTCTGCCCTAGTTTCCAGTGGCTGCCCTGCTTATGGCACACTGGGACCTATAGTCCAAAGTGGATCCATGTAAGTAGGGGAAGGAAAACAGCTCCCCTCCCCTTCACAGAGGTGTTTCTGTAACAGTAGCAGAAAAAGAAATGAGTAATAGAGAAAGAAATGTGGAGAGGTGTGTTGACTAGCCTTAGGGAAATATTTTCCTTTATTAAACATGAAAGTACACAGCTCAGATAGAAAAATCATGTTTTTACAAAATTGTTGTTTTGCCTTTGCCATATTCCCATCAATAGAATGGGTCATCAATCCCCAAGAAACCTTTCAAATTTGTAATGGCTCAGAAATGAAAAATAAAGCAAAACTCTTGAGCTTCCAAATGTTGCATGCAAAAATTCAAAATCTCATATTTTAGAGAGAAAAAAAAATCTGTTCTTGGGAAGATAGAGTTTACTGCTATAATGCAAAATGTCTGCCCTACCTTAGAACCAAAAAAAAAAAAAATTGTAGAAATTCAAAGTTAAAGTAATTTATCTGAAAGAGTATGTAAAAAGAAAGAACTATTTAGAAATTAAAATTCTCAGTGTCTTCACAAATATTGCTAGGGAAACTGTTATTTCTTAAAATTATTCAGAATAATTTTTGGTTAATGAGAACCAGCTTCAGTTTCAATAGTTTAATTTGGAACATGTGTGTGTTTATAGTTACACTATTGGGAGTTATACTTCTATTTTTAAATGTGTTTAAATCAAAATTAGCTCATGGTGTTTACCAAGAAAAAAGTAACTGACTTGGTCTCTAAATGTTTTGTGGCTAATGTCAAAAGAAACATGGGAAAATCAGTTTATTTTGCCCATGTTAGGAAGCCTGAAGTTCCTCATCAGATAGACTTGATTAAGAGATAGGGGTCCCTAAGAATAGTTTATTGGGCTCAGATATTTTTGATAATCTGAAACTTTAGAAAGAGATTAAATTAAATAAGGTCTAAAATAAAGAAAGACTACTTCAAAAAAATGACCATAACAGTTTAGTTCAGATCTATTTGATTGGGGATTCTATTTCCGGGAAAAATGAAACTGCAATCTCAAAGTTTAATATGGGTGACTCCATTTTAAATCTGTTTCTTTTAGCACTATTTAAGTAGTTTCCCCAATATCTTTTGAAAATTTGAAGTTTAATTAAGTTAAAAATGGGAATTCATGGGGCCTCCCTAGTGGCTCATTGGTTAAGTGCTGCACTGTGGAGCTGTCGGCAGCGGCGACACAAGTTTGACGCCCAGGCCAGGGAGATTCCCACATGGTGCGGCAGACCTCTTGTGCCTCACCTGCTGCTCCCCTCAGCAGTGTACTTCTGATCTGCCTGTTCTGCTACCCGCTCTGTCTCTGGTGAACCCTCTCGCCACCCCACGCATCTGACCTGTACCCCTGCTTGTATGAATAAATAAATAAATAAATAAATCTTTAAAAAAATGGGAATTCATTAATATATTGATATTCTAGGTGAAATCACAGAACTTGTGGGTCTACCTTAGATTTCTTATTGCATTGGAACTAAAAGCAATTTTTTTTTTATGAGTAAAATGTGCCTTAGGCCACTTAGAAAGGGGAACAAAGAACACAGAGAAGCCCATTTTTTAAATTGAAAGTTACTTCTGAAAAATGAAATTAGACCATCAACTCACACCACACAATGAATATCAACTCAAAATGGACAAAAGATTTGGGTGTAAGACCTGAAACCATAAAATGCATAGAAGAAAACACAGGGAAAACACTCCGTGATGTAAAATTCAGAAACATCTATGAAGGTTTATCACAGCAACAAGGAAAACAAAGGAGAATATTAACAACTGGGCCCATATCAAACTGAAAAGCTTCTGTACAGTGAAAGAGATGGTACCAAATCAAGAAACAGCCAACTGAATGAAAGAATATATTTGTACACCATACATTTACAAGGGACTGATATCAAAGACCTACATAGAGCTCATACAAGTCAACAAAAAGAAAACAAAGAATACAAACCAAAAAGAAAAAAAGGGCAGATGAGCTAAATTAGCACTTCTCCAAAAAAGACAGATGGCCAACAGGCACATGAAAAAAATATCCATCATCACTTATCATCAGAGAAACACAAATCAAAGCCATAAGGATATACCACCTAATATATGTGAGAATGGCCACAATCAAATAACTAGAAATAGCAAGTGCTGAAGATGGCATGTAAAACAAGGAATTCCCCTACACTGTTGGTGGGACTCTAGACTAGCCCATCCCTTATAGAAAACAGTGTGGAGATTCCTCAAAATATTAAAAATGGACCTGCCACCTAATCCAACAATTCTATTCCTAGGTATCTATCCAAAGAACACAAAAACAGGGGCCTCCCCGGTGGCGCAGCGGTTGAGCGCTGCGCTGTGGAGCTGTCGGCAGCAGCGACGCGAGTTCGACGCCTGGGGAGAATCCCACATGGTGCGGCAGACCTCTCCTGCCTCGCCCGCTGCTCCCCTCAGCAGTGTACTTCTGATCTGCCTGTTCTGCTCCCCACTCTGCCTCTGGTGAACCCTCTCGCCGCCCCACGCCTCTGGCTTGTACCCCAGCTTGTATGTATAAATAAAATAAAATCTTTAAAAAAAAAAACACAAAAACACTAATTCTTAAGGAAATATGCATTATAATGTTTTTTCATTACTATTAACAATAACCAAGATATGGAAGCAACATAAATGCCCAAAAACAGATGAGTGGATCAGGAAGTGGTACATGTACATGATGGACTATTACTCAGTGATTATAAAAGATAAGCTCACACCATTTGTGGCAACTTGGATGGAGCTGGATTATGCTAAATGAAATTAGCCACTGAGAAACTGACCATAGGTCTGAGGCATTCAAGAGGGGCAAAGAGAAGGAGGAAGGGTAGAAGGAATGTCAAAGTGGGGAGAAGAGGAGAACAACAGACTATGGTGGAAAACCATGGGTGCTTTGGTTGTGGGAACGCTATGATGGCCACACCAGAGGGGAAAAAACTTACATTGTCAACATATTGACAATGTAAATATATAAAACAATGGTAGCTTGTTAATTAAAAAAAAAGTTACTTCTAAATCTTGCAAACTAAAGGGATAATTGTGTAACAATCTTATAATATCCTACTATCAAGAAATTAGGAAATTAAGATTTTAAGGGTTAAGTGTTCTTGAAACATGAAATTAAAGCTAAAGGAAATAATAGGGGAAACCACTCTGAATGCAAAGAAAGTAGGATGTATGTGTTTAGGGGAAAAGGAAAATATAAGGAATGAAGATATTTTTGTTGGAGGTCTAAGAAAGATTTAGTCTCAAGATGAAATAGGTTGTTTTTGAAATGGGATGATATAATAATATTGGAAAATAAAAATAAGGTGATAGAAGTTTGTGAGAGAGATATCTTAGAAATGAACTTTTGTAGTCAAGTTGGATAAGATCAAATTACTTGATTGAAGAATTTTATTTAATTAAGCCCTAATGAAGTAGTGTACAACTGAACACTTATTTGAAACCAAAATTTAATTTCATTTATCTCCTGAAAGGACAAATGTATTCTCACACTGTAGTCAGGTTTTAGTGACAGATTGAAACTGCTTAAATAAGCTAAGTATCTGGCACTCTTTTACGCACAGGCTTGATTAACTGAGAAAAATCTAGTTTTGTCAGAATTGCTTTTAGTGAGGTCTTATCAGAGAAGTAGATTTCCTCTCAAATTTCTAATTGCCATTTGGGTAGCTAAGTATTGTTTCTTAGTAATCTATGCATTTTAAGCCTTTTATTATCTAAGAAAAATCTTCCTGAAACCTAAATTCTAAAATATAATAATAGAAGTCTTTAAACATGTTTGACAAAAATGAAAAGTTGAAACTTTATGGGAGACATTGTCAGATAAAGAGACATATTTAATCATAGAATGTATGTGGTTATTAATGTGAATATTCTAAAATTAATGTGAAGGGCCTTCCTGGTGTCCAAGAGGTTAAGTCTGAGTGCTATCACCACTAAGACCTGAGTTTGATTCCCCACCACGGAGCTAACCTACATATGATGCAGCAGACTTCACCTGTCTTGCCCACTGCTCCCCTTAGCAATGCATTTCAGTAAATCCACCTGTTCTGCTTCCCACTCTATCTCTAGTGAATTATCTCACCAGAAACATACACCTCAGGTCTATACCTCAGTTCTTCCACACATACACATACACACACACAATATATAAAATACATAAAATTAAAAAAAATTAAATTAAATGTGAAACTTCTTAAAAGTCTGATAAATTCTGGCATATCATTGGCCAATTATGGTTATTCTAAAATATTTTACTTTACAAAATTAACCAAATTTCCTCATTTATAATGCTAAAATCAGACCTTAATTGGGTCATTTTAGAATCTTTGGCTGTTACAGAAGCTATTATGTACTCTGTTTTATATTCAAAGGTATTCACAGGAAAAGAACTCTGGCAGATACTCTAGAAACACAGGTTTATCATGGAATTGAAAATAAGAAATTGCGTAGCTTATGGAAAAAACCTGTCTCATAAAAAAATTATGACTGATGCTATTTTCCTAAATACTTGATTACATCCAACTTTAAGTGGGGAAAGTACTGCCTACTCTTATCCTGTCTAAAGACACTTCTACCTCAACGCATCAACTGACTGCTCTTATCAGTTGGCTGTCCTTCAAATTTCTCTGGACTTATGGTTTGCTTCAATCTTTAACCTTTGTTTCCTGAGAAATGCCTCTTATTATTGCCTGCCAGGAAATTGGACACAGCTGTTTAATTGGACGTTGAACTATCTAACACAGGCACATGGACAACAATCACTATAACTGGTTAGGAGATTGAATTATAAGCCTCCCAACTGTTTCCATGGAGACCCAATGACTGATGGAGCACGATAGGGGTGAAGGGTTCAGATCACAATCTTTAGGAAAGTATATATGTTCTAACATGTATTTCTAGGTGAAGGATAAACAAAAGATGTGAGATTTATCCCGCTGTTGGACAGAAGATGCAACTTTGGTCAAGAATGTACCAAAGAGTAATACTCACCCCAAAATGGGATATTGTAAACATATTGTAAGATTTTGTAGGACCCCCTTCCTAGTCCATCCTTCAAGAAGGAAAGACATCTTATCTTCATAAAGTCTAAGCAAGCTCTACCCTGCAATCTATACAATAATCTGTTGGCTAACATTTTAAGACTATTTTTAATGTATTTTTTTTCCTTATTTACAATACTGCACATGATTTAGGAGAACAGGTTAACACCTCCTCAGATGTATGCTACCACAATCTGCTATCTGTCTTATGACGCCCACTAGGGACCAAGGGATCAGGTAAAAAGCATTTAACAATGGATACACAGTCTTTGAATCTCTGCAGTGAATTCTTTAGAAAGGAAGAAATTAAATTCTGCATTGTTTTTCTCTCACATTAGCATATCTTTATGTTAAGACAACTTAGAAGCTTTCTATCAATATTAATTTCACTTTTAATGACATAAAATAAATAGTAAGTCAATGGCACACTATTCTTACCTATATAAATTAAATTCAGAATAGGTTTATTGGAAGAGTTCTGTCAGTCTGTTTCCCAGGTTTGAATCCACCCCCTTTTTTAAAAAAAATCTAATCAACTATTTGTGGAGCTATCATTGAGACTTTATTTACAGTTAGCTGTCTGAGCTGTGATTCAACTCAATCTCTCCTGTATATATAGGCCATATACATGTTACTATTAAACTTCTTTTTTGCTTCTTTCTCTTTTCAATTGCTAATGTTTGCTTGATTATTTGCTTGATTATTTGAACATATTGTGAACATTTGGGGGCACCCATATCCAGGCCTAACAGACAAGGGAGTAAAGCCAACTTTAGACTTAAAGTCAGAATAGATTTTGTCCTCTTCTGAGATAGAGCCATGCAGGGATCTGGTACCTGTGGGTAAAACAACTTTTCATTCCCTCCTCCCTACAATAATGACCAAACAGACATATAAGTAGAATGTGAATAATGGGGAACCTAACATTTGTGGGAGCCACATGAATTTTTAGAAATCAGAAATGTGACTGAACCCCAGAATTTGCCTTCTGTGTATAGATAACACTGATAATTCTTCAGAGTAAGATAAATTAGGAAACTGAAAGATCTAACCCTAGATTTAAAAACCAGAATCCCCTGTCAGAATAATTATATTTTTGAGGTCAATGACTTACTGTTGTTATCTATATAAACTCAGTTTAAACTTATGATTGTTGGAACAGTTCTTACAGAGTAAAATCTGTTGGACTGTTTCCAAGATTCTAATGTTCACTTTGATAATCTATCCAATAAACATTTGATCTAACTATCATTGAGACTTTTGTTTCGGTCAACACCAGCCCAGAAGATCCCAAAAGTGCATGGCATGACTTCCTTGGTTCCCCAGCATATACTATGCAAATGTTATTATTGGTATTTCTTAACCAAGTATCAAAAAATGCATATTACAACAGAAAGTGGGGCAGAGATGTGACTTCAATTTCTTCTTACCTTTTCTCCCTTTTCTCATCAAATTAATTCAGCATCTTACTTTGTATTGAAATCTTCCACTCTCTCACCTTCCGTGTTTTTCTTCTATGATACAGGACTCAGAAAAGGTTATATACAGAGGAAAGCATATAGAGATCTTTTGGGAGGTAGAGATAAGTTGCAATAATATTATGTAGGTTATGCTGCTCTCTAAATGACACAAACAAATGCTTCTACTCTGAAAACATTTGAAATATTATATTTATTTTTAAATGTACTTTTTATTATTTTTAAACTACAATTTGAAAATTGGTTAACTAAATTTTGCATTGTAAGAATTTTCTACATATTAATGTAAATCCAGTTAGGGTGAACTAGCTTGCTCAACTCTCCCATATAAAACAACTAGAAAATGGAAATTAGCGCTTTGAAAGTATTGATACGGGGTAGATGGGGAATCAAAACTGGTCAAGGGCGGGCCTCCCTGGTGGTGCAATATGTTAAGCACAGAGCTGTGGAGCTCTCCATGGCTGCAGCATGAGTTCGATGCCTGGGCGGGGAGATTCCCACATGGCGCAGCAGACCTCTCCTGCCTCGCCTGCTGTCGCCTGCCCTCAGCAGTGTATTTCTGTCAATCTGCCTGTTCTGCTCCCCACTCTGTCTCTGGTGAACCCTCTCGCCACCTCACACCTCTGGCCTGCACCCCAGCTTGTATGCAAAAATAAATAAATCTTAAAAAAAAAAAACAAAAACTGGTCAAGGGCACTGCCCAAATTGCTTACCGGTCACTATCTTAGTTCTGCACCTGCGTGCACAATTGCAAGACTACTAAGGCTTAGGGAACAATAACAATGGGATTTATTTTAATAAACAGGGGAAAACAAAGAGTTACTGAGGCCAAAATATGGTCATTTACCTTACTTAAAGCAATGCCCAGTTTTCTAAGTCCCAAAGAAGAAACAACGCAGGCAGCATCTTCCCACGACTGCAGACATGGAGCTCCTTTTCCAAACAATAGGCCACATGTCCATATGTTCCTGCCTCTGCAGACTCGCAGCAACCAGACTGTAGTCCAGGTTCCAACTCACAAGGATGACACCAGACACAACTGGAGATGCTCCTGGAGCTGCTGTGGTGCCCCAGCACAGCACCAGGCCAACAACACTGAAAATAGCAACTACAGTGGCCAGATGGCCTATTCTGCAACCATCCCAGACTGGGTAGGTTCATCATCTGTTCAAGCAGACTCTATTATCTATTTTCATGCTGTCCTTCCCTGTATTCTGTTGCTCTCTGCCACACGATCCTTTGCTCTCAAGTTGTTCCCTACTGCTGCCATGCCGCGTTGCCTCAAGCTCAAGCTCCTTGCGTCTGTGACTCCGCCCTTAAATAGTGTCTCTCCAGACACAGGCGCACCCACTCACGCATGCGTGCACCACCATGAGGCACACATGCTGGACACAGGTGCCCATCATTAAATCTAACGGCAGTAGGGCAGAAAAACCTGATGCCTCCTTCACTTACCCTGCATGGCCCAACAGACTGCGCTCACACATTTTATAAAGGTGCCCACTCCAGGCCTTTGCCTTCTTTCTTCAGCTGCAGTAAAAACAAAACCAGGAGCAGTTTCCATCACTCAGCTACTTGCAAAGCCTGCAAAGTTGCTGGCCCCTAAGTCACTGAAGATTTAAAAAATGCTCAGTCCGAAACTCTACATCCTGGTGGCTCACAAGCTCCTGGTGACTGATTTCCAAACTCTCAGTCATGGCGGCTGCATCTCCTGCCGCTGGGTCTCCTCTTCTACATCATGGCGACTGAATTTGCTTCTTTTTCAGTCCATTTTATTTTTCATCAGCGTCTCCACCCCAAACTACAATACCTTCTTAGCATTTCCCTGGGGCTATCTATCCTCATCAGCAACCCCCTGCAGGGGGCACCACATACTCCGAACTTTGGTCTCAGCCCCCTTATAAAATGAACACACTAAGAAATTCTGAGAAGTCAAGGTAAGAGAGGCAATTAGGAAAACAAAACATATTTATTAATATTTAGACCTTGTAAAGTTTAGATATTTGCTGTTATTTATTGAAAGTAATTAATATGGTCATGGTCACAGAGTTAGGAAATTCTAGCACTGGAATGCAAACATGGTTTTGCTTTATTTTAAAGCCTATGTTCTTTCAAGTATATTGTGTTTTATCGTTATAGATACATTAATAGATATATTTTTGTTAAAATTTTGAGGATATTTTAAGGATAGGAGTTTAACAAGATTTTTTATGTGAAGGCTACTACATTCCAAATTTTAGTGTGACAATCGAGTTTATCAAAGCTGGATCTTGTATTTCAAAGAATTACAGGGTTTATAGATAATTTCGCATCTATTATTTACAGGCTTCTTCAAGTTAAGTTTAGTATGCAATGGTTCAGTTATGTAGCCTTGACTATGTACATACAACATACTATACTACATACTACATACTACAACACACTATAAATTAGTTTGATGAAGTAGAAAAAGAATACTATATAAATCTTAATGTAAAATGCTATGAAAAGTATAATAAATGTATCACATGTATCATTTTTTAAGAAATATGTTGTGCTTGACCTAAATCATAATCAAAGAAGATCTTTGTCTCATCATTAACTGTTTCTTAGCTGGAGTTGAAGAACATAATAATGTTTTATAGCTAAGATTGCATAGTTATAATGCAGAATCTAATCTTTCATTAACTGCCTTAATATTGTTATTATACATACTCATGAAAAGCAATGCTAAATCCCTTACACATGAATAAAAAATAAGCCCAGAGTTTCTATATTTATTCAAAAGAGACTCATCAGCAATTTTTATATTGATACAAGGTGTTCATTTGTTTCTCCATCTAGTCCTTGCTGTAATATGACTGATGAGTATTAATGGAGGTAAATTAAGGGAAAGTTACTGTGGCAAATTTAAATGCTATCATTTTTCACAGTTCCTTTTGCTTGTTCCATTTTAACTACACAATGACAATTACACATTTTATTCTATTTGTGTTTAATTTCTCTCTATTTCTAGAACATGTCAAAGAACAGGGACTAGGTGAATGGTTCATCATGAAGGACCCATGCAGAATAATTCTTGTCTATTTTGTAGAAATAGAAAGGGTTTTTGGTAGCTCACACCTCTCCATGAGACATAGAGAATAACATTGGGATTCTAGCCAGGAATAATGAAGGCAGAAAAATAATTTTGAGTTCATTTCATAGACATTCTAATAAACCACAGCATAACTGATGCAAAATTGAACAATGAGCAAGTTTAAATATAAATACCACAACTCCACTATGGAGATTCCAAAAGAAGCAGATCTAGTTTCACTAAAGTCTTAAGCTTCTCACTTAAACATTCATGGCCTCTTTAGAGACATCTGATTGTTGGCACCTAGATTGCATAGGAGTATGGAAGTATAATATCAAGCTTTCTAGATGCTTTAGTGGATGAATACAAGCTGGAAGAGAATAAAATGGATATTGAAAGAGTTCACACACACACATGCACACAATGCTACAATACTCAATTATTATTTGTTAGATTTCCTTCACTCTAAGAAATATTTTCATATTTAAAGATATATTCTTTGTGCATTAGAATAAAATAGAAAATGGACATTTTATTGAAAGTCAGTTATGACCATTAGTTAATAACTAACTTTCCCACGGTCAGAGAAAAATATATCCTGATTAACTGGTGATGCCATTTTATATATACTGAATGATATATACTTGAAATGTATAAATTTGAAAAAGCTTCACTAGTGGAAGAATGGGCACTAATATATAGAATTTATCAATATAAGGAAGCAAACTTTTGGCTGACTTCCTACTTAAATGTCTAGTTTAATGTCAGAGAAATTTGAAATTCAATGTGTTACACAAGAAGTGTTGTTTTGTGATATGAAAATTTTTCTTAATTTCACTTTAGTAACAATTAGCATGAAGACAAGGTCATTGGCAGAGTCAAAGATTTTTTTACAAATGGCTACTCAACACCTACAAGACTGCAAAATCAGGCTGCTTCTTCAAGGTGATGAATTATTCCATTTACTATGCTTTTTCAGAAAATGACCGTGTCAGCTCTCCAGATTGAATACAGTATACATTCTGAAAATTCAATGTATGACCAAGTACACAAGATAATGATCCCACAGATATCTTTGGATTTATAGATAACTTGACAAGACATCCCTATTTCCTTTGGATATTTGTTTTTTTAGCAATAGGTGAAGAGGAAGGTACTTTTTTTTTTTTGCAGAACAATAAGAATATCATAGAAAAATGTAATTAGAGGAGTACAGAAATATGGCAACAAAGTTAAGATGCCAGTCTCAACTCCTGCACATGTTTACAACTAAATTTCAGGTGAACAAAGTCAATAACCCCTAAAATTAAAAAAAAAATGACTATAGTACACAATAGGAACAATGGTCTGAGGGAAAGGGGTCAGAAAACTAATTGAACTGTGTTTACAGTGATACTGGATTAATAGAAACTTGGAGGGAGGGAGGGAGGGAGAGAGGGAAGACGAGAGGATGAGAGAGAGAGAGAGAGAGAGAGAGAGAGGGAGAGAGAGAGAGAGAGAGAGGTGGCTGATGTGTAGAACCCCCTACAGTTGTTGGCTCAGGCATGTCAACACCGGAAAATTTGGAGACCTGCACTCTGCTGGATCAGAAGGTGCACAGAGTTGATATTCAGGACAGAGGGTGCACAACTGGAGGATGACAAGGACAGGATTCATTGCGATAATAACTGACTTAAGCCTGAAGCTCCCAATATAAAATGGCTGGAGCCCACACCTGTGAAGAGAACCAGGTCACATCATCTACGCTTCCTCATAGAGATGGCTACAACTTGAAGCCCAAGGCTGGGATTTTAAAACACCTACCATCTTTGGGCCTCCCTGGTGGCACAACAGGTTGAGTCTCAGCCTATGAAGCTATCTGCAGCTACTGTATCACAAGTTCAATCCCCAGCCAGGGAGATTCCCACATGGCTCAGTAGACCTCTCCTGTCTTGTCTGCTGTTCCCCTCAGCAGTGTACTTCAGTAGATCTGCCTGTTCTGCTCCTCACTCTGTCTTGGTGAATCCTCTCACCATCCCACACCTCTGGCCTATACCACAGTTCTTGTAATCATAAATAGATATATCTTTAAACTACCTACCGTCCTCATGCCCCCACCTAGAGTTAAATATGAGACAACAAATGAATACTTTCATTAACCAGAGTTTAAGCAGCTCTTGACAACAGGAGCAAACACCGCAGGATGTGATTCTATACTAAAAAAGAAAACTTCTAACTTGTAATCAGCTACAATCGGTGCCCAATGTTACATCTAGTGCTCAAATATAGCTTAGCGATAGATGCTGACTTTATGAAATATTTGGGCTGAAGAGTAAGTCTAGAGGAGGTTATCATTGTGGACCCCAGTACACAACTCTGCTACCCATAGAACAATAGAAATTTTGAATCCCTGATCCCCACTGTAGGTGATCGAAGCTTCAGTACCCTACTGCCCCTGTATCTTTCTACCCATTACTCCTAGCTGGTACCAATTCTATGATCATTTCAACTGGTGCAAAGGCAACAGAATGAAGATCTACCTATATTACAACTCATAAAAACTGAGAAGAAAGATAGAGAAGAAATACCAAAATTACACACACAAAAAAGAAAGAAAATTTGTCAGTAGCCTCAGTTCAGCAGAAATGTGGAATATGCCTGAAGAACAGTTTAAGGGAACAGTTATAACAATGTTCATTAAACTAAAAAACAACAATGGATGATCTAACAAGAACAGAAAATAAAGAACAAGGAAATATGTGAATGTTACAGTGAAAATTTACTGGGCTTAAAAATATTATAAACAATGAAAAGATACAGCAGAGGCCTTTAACAGACAACAAATGCAAGCACTAAGAGAATTAATGGACTTGAAAGCACAAATAGAACAACAGAGAGAAAAAAAAATGAAAAAAAAATTGTAAGAGTCCTTTGAGGAAACCTAAAGAGAAATAAGATTTCTAGAAGGAGGAATGTATAGAAAATTTATTTAAAGAAGTAATTACTGAGAACCATATCAATCTGTGAAATGAACCAGATGTCAAGACCTAAGAGGCCCAAAGAGCTCCAAAAAAATAATGCCAGTTGGACACACACCAAAACACATTATAATAAAACTGTTGAAAACCAGTGACAGGGACAGAATACTAATAACATCAAAAGACAAAAGGGGACTTTTCAATAGAAACACTCCCAGCCTGGAGGGAATGACAGGAGATATTTTAAGTATATAAAGAAAAATATTTTCAGCCTAAAATCCTGTGCCCAGTAAGATTAGAAGTCAAGACAGAGGGATGATAAAGAGCTTCATTGTAAATCGTAAACTAAAATAATTTTTCAATACCAGTAAGTACATGAGACTAGCCTTAAAAAGTTTACTATAGAGCAACAGAAAAGAAACATGGAAGAGTAGAGTGACAATATGGCCCATCAGAACAAGTTTAAGATACAAATTTTCAATGAGTCACAAATTGTCCATCATATACCAACCTATACAGAACCTTTAAACAAAAATCAGTAGAAATAACACATAAGACAATGGTTACAGCATTTAAACAAAATATAAAAGGAAAAATTAAAAATAAAGAAGACAACTGCCCCCCCCCAAGAAAATGGCAATGAACATCTATGTCTTAATAATCACCTTCAAAGTATTTGACCTGAATTCATCAGTAGAAGATATAAAGTGTATACATGATACATGATACACTTTATATCTTCTACTGATGAATTCAGGTGTATACATGTATACATGTATACATGATACATGATACACTTTATATCTTCTACTGATGAATTCAGGTGTATACATGTATACATGTATACATGATACATGATACACTTTATATCTCCTACTGATGAATTCAGGTCAAATACTTTGAAGGTGATTATTAAGACATAGATGTTCATTGCCATTTTTTTTAGGGGGGCAGTTGTCTTCTTTATTGCTCAACATCACTTATAATCAAGGAAATGCAAATCAAAACCACTATGAGATACCACCTCACACCTGAGAGGATGGCACACATGAAAAATACAGGCAACAACAAATGCTGGAAAGGATGTGGAGAAAAAGGAACTCTTATACACTGCTGGTGGGAATGTGAACTGGTCCAGCCACTATGGAAAGCTGTATGGCGATTCCTCAAATTGCTAAACATGGAGCTCCCATACGACCCAGCAATACCACTTTTGGGAATTTACCCAAAGGACACAAAAACACTAATCCGAAAGGATACATGCACCCGTATGTTCATTGCGGCACTATTCACAATAGCAAAGGT